>APFE030534105.1:76734-112305 GCA_000404065.3 Pinus taeda | reverse complement strand
AGCCATGAACACTTGGGAACCAAAGGGAGAAGAAGACGAGGATGGGTCAGCCACCATTTGCGTTTGCTGTGAGGGGAAAGGTTCTTTCAGAACCGCAGGAGTCCCAGGAGCACCTTTCAATAAACGACTAACTTCAGACCGCCTTGGGCAGTCTTTGGTATAGTGATCCTCATCACAGATAAGACAAGGATACTTCGGTTTACGTTTGGCTCCTTCCTCGGGTGGAGGTTTAGGGGAGTCCTGTTTGGGTTGATCAGATTTATTCTTCGCTCTCCCCTTCTTCTTTCCTTTCGAGGCTTTATCTGCCGTGGTGGACTAGATGGCGTTAACCTCGGAAGTACTTCCAGAATTAGACACACCTTGAGAAGTGTTTTCGTTTGAAGCATTCGATTTTTTCTTCCCAGGGTTGGCGGAAGATTTCTTCGAAGACAAATTTACAGAGCCAATAACACCGTCAACAGATGGCTTTGGCGGAGCTTTGGATGTTCCGAGTCTCGGGGCGTTAGGCAAATAATCATATAAGATACCTGACTGAGAGTAAACTAAGTCGAGGTACTGAGCACACACAATAGCCTGCTCTTCAGTTACACAAGCTCCCATAGCAATGTCTCGTGCGATTGTAGGGACAAAGGAGGTCGTAAACCAATCGGTCAGGAGCTGATCAGGAATCTAGAACTTGATCAAACAATGATGCCATCTCCATTCATGTATATGATCGGATATTTGCGTGGCCATGTCCTGTTTAAGAGATGTGAGGAGATGCGTTCCCGTCTCATACCGAATGGGAAACGGAAAATGAGTTAGAAATGCCATTTCCAATGAGTTGAAATATTGGAAGGATCCGCGAGTCAACTCAATGTACCACTTAGCAGCTGAGCCGGTGACAGTCCTTTGGAAAAGGCGGAGCCAGATTGAATCGTCAAGCCACGAATTTGATGAACACCAAAGGTGGTAAGTCATAATGTGGGCTTGAAGATCTTCTCCAGCTTTGCCATCAAATTTGGGACAATCACCAGGAATCTTGGTTGGAACTGGTGGCCATAATGGATTATGAAGGATAGGATCATTAGTCAATTTGGACACATCCAACAGTTCCAATGTTGCTAAGAAAGGTAACTAAGGATTGAAGGACATCTGGGGCCGCAGATAAGAGGTAGCACCAGAGTTCCAACCAGTTGCTGGTTGCCCCCATTGATTTTGTCCGGACGGAGCTGGCCCATAAGGGTTTTGTCCGTAGGGATTCTGTCCATAGGGGTTATAGCCATAACCGGATGGTTGACCCTGGATCTGCCCCCCAGCACCCCATTGATTACCAACCAGGCCTGCAGGAGCAACATACTATTGTTGATAATTCTGATAAGGAGAAACCTACATTTGTTGATAATTTTGGTACGGGGCAAGCTAAGCTTGCCCCTGGGATTGATGGTAACCATACAGTTGTTGGGCTCCATACTGAGCCTAGGAACCAGGCTGCGCTTGGTAAGAAGGTTGATATTGAAATCCACCTTGCATATGAAGACCAGTTTGAGTCTGGGGCCCAGCCTGGGGCTGAAAATCGATTTGAGCTTGAGAAACAATCACCATTTGCATGCCCGGTTGAGCAGGCCCAGAGAGATGTCCTTGAGAGGATGGAGATTGGGCCACCTGGCCGGAAGGTTTCCCTGGTCGAGCTTGGGATGAACCCACTTGCCCAGAAGGTTGAGCTTGCTGGGTGTTAGGTTGTCCTTGTACCACCGAGGGTTGTCCTTGCGGGACAGATGGCTGAGCGGACTGGACGGTTGGTTGACCAACTTGTCTAGATGGTTGACCAGATTGGGCAGTGGGTTGGCCTTGCTGCACGTAAGGCTGACCACCCTGCCCAGAAGGGTACCCTTGCTAGATTCCAGGTTGTCCTTGTTGCATATAAGGTTGTCCTGGATTCCCATAGGGTTGACCGGAAGGGTATCCCTGCTGGACTCCAGGTTGTCCTTGTTTGATATAAGGTTGTCCTGGATTTCTAGAGGGTTGCCCAAGATAAGTGAAAGGCGGACCACCATAGGCCGAAGGTTGTCCCTGAAAGGGTTGTCCTTGTGGGTCTCCACGCTGCCCTGGATAGGATTGCCCGTAATACTGCTGCCCATAAGAAGGCTGCATGTAAGACGGCTGACCTTGATACGATGGTCCTTGATAAGATGGTCCTTGATCCGAAAAGGGCGCTTGGCCACCACCATAACGAGTGGTACCCCAAGCAATGCTTAAGGGTACTGAGACCTCAACCGCAGGCTGAGATGGTAAGGATCCAATGTACAAATGATGCCCTATTGGGTCATAATAATGATTTGGACCTTGCGCGCCCAGATTCTGGACGACATGCAAATACTGATTATATCCCTCCCCTGCTGGAATGGAACCAGAAGAAGGTGGGGCACTAAGTGCAGGATGGACAACTCTGGGTGTATGTGCCGACTGGCCACTATTTACTGAACCGTGGGATGGACCAGCAATAGTAGTTACAATCGAAGATGTCGTAACGACACTAACAACCGGTGTTGAAGACGCTACACAAACAATCGGAATAGTCGGGACTAAAGTGACAACTGTATTGTGAACTTGTGGAATAAAAGATCTCGTAGTGGGAGTGATGTTGTGATGCCACATAGTACCTAAGAAGGAGTTCCTAGAACCCATAACATCCCTCAAAGCCTTATAGCGTAAGGGCAGCGTGACACCGAGAGGGGTGACAGTGAAGGGCGGGGTTACAACTGGGGATATGACCGAGACAAGAGTTTCAACACTCGTCAAAACAGGTGTCTCACTCGCTATAGGAGATGTGTCATCCATGTCGGAGGAAGACATCGGGACCGAAACACTAGTAGGAGTAAAAGGAGTATCCTCTTCGGAAGGCTCCCAAATAGGGTTCCAATATAGATCGTGAAAATCGTCTTCTGGAGCACGAGAGTTCAATGGTTGGACACTTGGAATAACAAGAAAAGTGTCACCACAAACCGATGTCTCAGGAGCAGTAGAAGAAGGAGACCCTTGGTCAGTAGGGACAGGAGACGGGATCGATGGTTTCGCCAGGATGATTCGATTCAAAAAATCCTAGACAAACTAACGAGAAAAGACCCTACTCAAACTAACGCAAACAAGATCTAACTGGGTAAGTGTGAATGTGGCCAAATAAATTTTAAGACACAAGGACATAACTTGACCTTTTCATCTTTAAAGAGTCGAGAAAAGGACAAAAAGATGACTCTAGTCACCTTCGAATATTTTGTGAGCCCGAAGTGACAAATGCTCAGGTGAGCCTTTTCTTTTAGGGAGTCCGAAAAGGATCAAAAAGTGACTACTCTGGAGAACTAGGCAAAAGGTTTACCAGACAATCGTAAAACTGCATATACAACATCGGCAATCAATATGAAAACCAAGAATTTTCGTACGACAGTCAATATTACCGATGCGGTGTTCGGTGTGTTACGGGTCGTAAGGCGCAGACACGGCTTCTATGGAAAAGGATGATAACCTAGTGGGGTCTCCCCATATACTCGACGGTACGTGGGAGCACAAGTCCGTACTAGACCACTATTGAGTCACAAAAGGAGGAATCACCCAACCTTGAGCGGAAACAAAAGTGACTAGGTTTAATGACGCCGGAGCACGTCTCTAGCCTAGACCTCTAAAAGTATGCGTTATGTTCCAATGCGTTGTTAGATTCATTCAGTTAATTTTAAAGTTGATCTTGTATTAGGTTTCGGTTTTCAGGCCTTACTGTATGTAATATCTCAAAATTCCCTAATGCAAACTATATGCCAAAATATGTCATTTCATTCGATGAATTCTAGTTACGAGAGGGTTTTAGAGCTTTCATGCAAACGAAATGATCAAAAAACAACAAAGAACTTCCCTAATGCAGCTAATGGAAATTAACAAACTTTTCTTTAAGATCACTAATCACTAATCAAAATGAAAAGCTCTAATTTTCATTAACTAATACAAAGAAAAAGAGATTTTTTTTTTTTTTAATGGAAAAATGCACTAAACAACTTTGAGAAATGATAACAAACAAATTCTATTCAATACAAGCACATTCAGTTCCCTAAATCACAAAGCAAACCTCCAAAGATCGAGAAAAATCCCAAAGAGACCAATGAGCCGTGTAATCTAGGCTCAAAGTGAGACGAAGCGGAATTCAAGTGACGACAAAGCAAGTCACCCAAATAACGCAATAAAACGATTTACAACCACCAAACAAGTGCAAGGGAGTAATCAAAGAGTCGACTAGACCACTAGAAGATCAAAACACCGGAGGAAGGCTCGACACACAAGGCCACTAGATGCCCTAGGGCTAGAAATGTGAAATCGATGGAAAAAAGCAAACACCCAAAGGGTAACGATCAAAGCCAGTCAAATCACACTCCAACACACTCAGGTAGTCCAAAAAAGGTACCCGGAACAAAAACCAAGCTCAGAGGGCTCACAGCTAAGCAAACTTCAAAAGTTCCCAGGCCTGGCGCGACTGTCAGGCTGCAACTAGCGCCTTTCAGGGATTGGCATGGGTTGTCAATGAGCAACTAGCGCCAACTTGCACGACTGTAACACTATAAAAGAGCGCCAGTCGAGTTTGCTATGGAAAAATAAAAAACAAATGAGCCAAAGCTAAGTCAACAGTACCTAGGTACACCAAGGGGCAAGAAGCAACACAAGGACCCAACCTAGAAGGCTAACCAAGCAGGAGAAACCAAGAAACAATCAAGAAACAAGGCAAGTTCCAAGCCGTTCAGTTCGTAAACCAAACCGGAGATGGACTGAAGTGGCGTTGATCTACTTTGCTAATGCAGAGCAATAGCGTTTCGAAGGCTATCTGGCTGTACTTCAGGCTCCGTCTAAAGTTTACAAATAAAATAACAAGACAAAACAAACAACAAGAAAAAAGCCAACTCCCCAGTATGGTTGCCAAATTGTTGTGGAGGTAAATCCCCTCTACGGACAGAGGTGATCCCTACTAGCCCAAATGGGGTCTAGCAACAATCAAACAATGCTAACATGCAGGTTCCTAATTGCAAACTAAAGACCAATGATGAGAGCCTACCTAGATTCCAACGCTAGTACTTGTAGAAGAGTCGTCACTCCCGTTCCTTTGCTCCGGCTGGTCACGATCCCCACGATCCCCGTGAATGGACACCTGCACATGCAAAGAACGACACAAACACAAGCATAAAATCCAATAGATGCAACTATATATCAGTCAGAAAGGATATAACTCATCATCATTACAAAATACAATAAGAATGGAACCATAATGATAGTCGTCTATTATTGATAAACAAAGAAGAATACAACCATAGTTCTGACGTCAAATCCTCCTTTGGTTGGGTAATCAACAACACATGTCTTGCAAAGCTTGTTGGGAATGGGGAACAAGCCTCTCTCTCCTTGGTTATTTGGACAAGAATCTCCTCACTTTAGATTTAGCCTTATGGGAATGAAGAAGGCTTCTTGCAGCATGAACTTAGCAATTCTCAGACTTTGGGACTTCAAAACTAGAACTTGGAACTAGCTTGTCAAAGGCAAAAGGACAAGCTTTTATAGATAGAGGGGAAGGAGTTAGGATCATCTACAATGTTCATGGGATTGGCTTTATCGCTAAGAAGCTTCCATGAGAAGGTGGCAAACAACTTCCCTTCTATGGAGATTCGAAGCCAAACTAAACCAACTCAAGATGGATTCAGTTGATGAGTGGGTTAGGAAGAACCTTCGGATGTTTGTTTGTTAAAAACATTGCCCAACTTGGCTGGTGCCATTGCGACTCTGAGACAGAGCGCCAGCTGGCGCCCTCTTTGGAGGATTTCCCCCATTGGCGCGAGTGATACACAGTGAAACCGTGCCAATGGAGAAAGGGCTATTTTTATGGGTATTTTGTAGAAGGTGTCTTCAGGGCATATGAAGTTCATGTCTAGGGGAATGCAATGCAAGTGTTTCCAGGTCATGTCATTTCTCACAGGTCCTGAAATGAGTTGTCCAAGGTACAACCTAGACAAACCCCTTGAAGGTCTACTAACTCACCATGAGGATCGTAGATCACCCATGCCGCATAGGACAAGTTGCGTGTACTGCGGGAGGCACCATCAGCGAAACCAACGTAAGGCGAACCATACATCTATCCAAGAAGCAAAAAGGACACAATAAGTGGCAATCACGCTGACACACCAAGACAAAATCATGAAAACATGCACACACAACACACTTGATAAAGCACATGTATGTACAAAAAAATAGAGTGCCTGGACTTATGCATAATATGTTTCAAATAAAGCCCATTCCAGAGCTTATCCAGGGGATTCCCTTCGTAGTCAATAAGCTCGTAGGCCCCTTTTTGCAAAACTCTCTTTACAATGTAAGGTTTGTGCCACATGGGCTCGAATTTCCCTCACCCCAGCTTATCATTGGCTTGATCGTAGAGCAGGACCAAATCTCCCTCAACAAAAGAGCGAGGATGAACAATGTTATCGAAGTGAGTTTTCACTCACTTCTTCTGTGCTTTGATAGCTAAAGAGGCTAGTCGACCAGTCTCATCTAGCTGCTCCAGGTAAAGAAGGCGTTCCTCTACCAGAGTAGTGTCAGGGAGCAATTCGACAGCTAATTTTAACGAAGGAATCTCACACTCGATAGGAGGGGTAGCCTCCAGTCCATAAACCAACTGGAAAGGAGTGAAACTGGTGGCATCCTTCACAGAGGTTCAGTAGGCCCACAAGGCAGAGAACAACATCAAGTGCCAGTCAGACTTAAGCATGCCAATGGTTCATTGAAGCATCGTAACCAAGACCTTGTTCACGGCTTCTACTTGACCGTTGGCCTAAGGATAGTATGGAGTTGAACTATCATGCCGTAGGCTCAACTGGGTTGTAAGCTCGGTCATCATATGATTATGAAAATGCTTTCTGTGATCAGTGACGATGGCTTGAGGGACTCTGAACTGCGAGATAACATGATTGAACAAAAACTGTGCTGCGGTGTGGCTGTCTTTAGACAATGTAGGCATCGCCTCGGCCCATTTCGTGAAGTAATCAACAACAACGATGATATACCCATGCCCCCTGGCCGAGCGAGGGTTACAGGTCATATAATCGATGCCCCATTTGGAAAAAGGACCGATGGTAACAACGGGGTGTAGTGGAGTAGGAGATGCACGCATCTTTCATTGGTAGATTTGGCACTCATGACAGGAGCGGATGACAAAAATAAAATCCTTAAAAATGGATGGCCAAAAGTAACTAGTGCGGAGGATTTTCTGTGCAGTGGCATATCCGGACATGTGACTGCCACAAGCGCTAGAGTGGCTGTCATTTAAAACTCTCTCGGCTTCTTCGAGTGTTAAGCATCGGCGGAGAATGTAATCAATGCCAAGATGGTACAGGGTGTCCCCAACAATGCGATATGGTTGGGCTTGATGGTGGATCCATCGTTGAGCATATTTAGATGTCTTGGGATGAAAAGAGGACGTCTATAAATAGACAATGATATCCCCGTACCAGGGATCGAGGGTGCTAATGAGGAAGAGAGTTTCGTGCGGAATGTGATCCTTTAACAGAGAGGGTGCGGCATTGGATGGCAAAGAGCACAACAATTTAGCGAAGACAAGCGATTTCTTGGACTTGGCAGCAGTGAATTCCAAGTCGAACTCTTGGAGGATGACAATCCACTTCAAGTACTTGCCCCCTAGCAGCTGACGTGACAAAATGTACGTCATTGGGTTGCAATCAGAGATAACTGTTGTAGTATGCAACATGATATAATGACGGAAGCATTGGACGGCATAAACAACAGCCAATTCCAACTTCTTGATGTAAGCATATCGAGATTCCATATCTAATAAATTGCGGCTGAGATAAGAAATGATGTGTTCAGTGCCATCATCGTCATCTTGAACAAGAACCATGCCAATGGTGGTATCAGCAGCGGCCAGATATAAAGTGTAATCACGATGGTGATTTGGAGGACGCAACAAAGGAGTGGAAATAAGGAGAGTTTTGAGATGTTCGAAAGACTCTTGAGCTACAGCATCCCATCGAAACGGGGTGTTGCGCTTTAGTAACCGCGCGAAACCTTTGGCCACCTCGGCATAGTTCGGGATGAATCATTGTAAAAAGTTTGCTTTACCCTGCAAGCTCTGCAATTGTCGCAAGGAAGCAGGGGGAGGAAGATTCAAAATGGCCTCGACTTTAGGGGGATCCAGACGGATGCCCTCTCAGGAGACGATGAACCCTAGAAGTCTGCCAGACTCTACGCAGAAGACACACTTATGCGGGTTGAGCCGAATATGGTAGTGTCGACAATGGATAAATATTTCATGGAGATGCACGGGATGGTCTTGACGCTCAGCTGAATGAGCTGGAAGATCATCCAGGTAAGGCTGCACGATGTGTCAGATATCATGAAATGCGTAGGACATCGCGTGTTGGAAGGTAGCACCGAATTTCTTGAGACCGAAAGGGAGCTTTTTATAAGTGAAAGTGCCCCACGGACAGATGAAGGCGGTCTTGTGTTGATTAGCTGGCGCGATATTAATTTGGTTATAACTAGAGAAGCTGTCCATAAACAAGTATATCTCACTTCCGACACACTCATCAATGAGCTGGTCAATGAAGGGTGTGGGATAGTTATCCTTCGGATAGGCTCGATTAATATCATGGTAATCGACACAGACTTTGATAGTACCCTGCTTTTTATCCACAGGGACAATATTGGAGACCCAATCTGTCAGTGGGATGGGGTAGATGAAGCTAGCTTTGAGAAGCTTTTCGACTTCTGCTTTAATCGCTGCAGCCTTTCAGGGGTGCAAGGGGCATAAACGCTGACGAATAGGCTTAGCTCTCAGATACGTGGGTATCTCATGCACCACGATGCTTCGGTCGGTACCGGGCATTTCTTCGTAAGACCAAGCAAAGACGTCTTGAAACCCGCGAAAAAGACTTATATAGAGTTGAATTTCCTCAAGAGTACAAGTGACTCCGATATAGATATGCTTGATAATCCCTCATTTAACAAAGATGTCGATCAGTTGAGTTTGCATAATGTTTCCCAGATTCCCTTCAGAGGATACTTAATATACTTGAATGGGTGTCTGAAGGGGTTGTGAAGGGAGACAAGGAGCAAACCGCTCGAGACAGGTAAACATTTCCCGAAGGGTAGGGAGGAACGAGGAACGATGGTGAAGATTGAACCAAGGGGTTTCCTCGAGAGACATAGTCTCTATAATGGCTTCGTCAGAAGGAAATATTTCCTTTAAAGGATCCAAAGAAGCACAATCTCCAAGCCAAGGGGAATGATTGTACGAGTCAAGAGCTTCGCTTAAAGAAGCAGATTCAGTAGGAGGAGCCAATACAGAAACAATTTTGATGTAGTTGAGCTTGGCAGGACTCAACGGCAACTCATTGCCCCACGATTCTATCTGGTCAATGGGGGGAAGGACCCAAGGATCAGAACAAACCAAAATCATATTGATAGAGGCGAGGTTCGGAGGTGGGAGTGAAAAGACACCCATGAGGGCGGGATCTTTAAAGAGCCCATCTCCCACACTCTCTAATGGAATGGAGGTATGCTCCACAAAAGGCACGTTACCTTCAGAGGAGGAAGCGAAGAAGGAGAGCTGGTCTACCATGACAATTTTCCCTTGATGAGGGAAACGAATGACACGAAAGAGGGATGAAGCCATGGTGCACATGGCATATGTCCAGCTCTGGCCCAAAAGGAGGTTGTAAGTAAGATTTGCATCAACAACTTCAACTTCCACTTCAACGGTCTTCCCTTCCAAAGTAATCAGTAAGCGTTGGAGGATACTGTAAGGGCGAGATTCTCTCCCATCAAAGGCTTCCAGTGTCGTTGGAGACTGACTCAAAGTTGGAGACCCAATAGCCTTCCAACAAGCAACAGACATAATGCAAGTTGAAGCACCTTCATCAATAACTGTACGATGAATCGTTTTAGAATTGATGATGGCCTAGATGAGGAAGGCAATCTGGTGAGGCAGTCGTGGTACATGGCTCTCGAGATCAAAGGTGATCAAAGCCGAGTCTGCCAGGTCGATGCCACCGATGGCCGATAGCAAGGACTTCCTCAGGGGGGGTAGCTTTGGAGAACTTCTAGAGCAGACATAGCTGACAGAGCCTGAGCTAAGTCCTCAATGATGTTGTAGTGCTGGGTAGCACGAGCATTGGGGTTGTAAGAAGATCTCCTGAGTACACCTTTAGGAGGGGGTCAAATAGGTGTCTCAGTGCTAGGTCTCTCAATATGGAGGGGACCAGAACTGGACAGAGGAGTGCTTGAGGGGACCTCAGGCTCCTTCCCGGTAGGTGACGGATATTCCTTTGCTCGAGTCGTAATATGAACGGGAATTGTTCTAGCCATGAACACTTGGGAACCAAAGGGAGAAGAAGATGAGGATGAGTCAGCCACCATTTGTGTTTGCTGTGAGGGGAAAGGCTCTTTTAGCACCGCAGTAGTCCCAGGAGTACCTTTTAATAAACGACTAACTTCGGACCGCCTTGGGCAGTCTTCGGTATAGTGATCCTCGTCACAGATAAGACAAGGATACTTCGGTTTACGTTTGGCTCCTTCCTCAGGTGGAGGTTTAGGGGAGTCCTATTTGGGTTGATTAGATTTATTTTTTGCTTTCCCCTCCTTATTTCCTTTCGAGGTTTTGTTTGAAGCATTCGATTTTTGCTTCCCAGGGTTCGCAGAAGATTTCTTTGAAGACGAATTTACAGAGCCAATAACACCGTCAACAGATGGCTTTGGTGGAGCTTTGGATGTTCCGGGTCTTGGGGCGTTAGGCAAATAATCATATAAGGCACTTGACTGAGAATAAACTAAGTCCAGGTACTGAGCACGCATGATAGCTTGCTCTTCAGTTACACAAGCTCCCATAGCAATGTCTCACGTGATTGCAGGGACAAAGGAAGTCGTAAACCAATCGGTCAGGAGCTGATTAGGAATCCAGAACTTGATCAAACGACGACGCCATCTCCATTCATGTATATGATCAGATATGTGCATGGACGTGTCCTGTTTAAGAGACGTGAGGAGATGCATTTACATCTCATACCGAATGGGCAACTGAAAATGAGTTAGAAATGCCATTGCCAACGAGTTGAAATCTTGAAAGGATCCGCGAGTCAACTCAATATACCACTTAGCAGCCGAGCTGGTGAGAGCCCTTTGGAAAAGGAGGAGCCAGATGGAATCGTCAAGCCACAAATTTGACAAACACCAAAGGTGATAAGTCATAACGTGGGCTTAAGGGTCTTCTCCAGCTTTGCCATCGAATTTGGGACAATCACCGGGTATCTTGGTTGGAACTGGTGGCAAGAATGGATTATGAAGGATAGCATCATTAGTCAACTTGGACACATCCAATGTTGCTAAGAAAGGTAACTGAGGATTGAAGGACATCTGTGGCCGCGGATAAGAGGTAGCACCAGAGTTCTAACTAGTTGCTGGTTACCCCCATTGATTTTTTTCGGACGGACCTGACCCATAAGGGTTCTGTCCGTATGGATTCTGTCCATAGGGGTTATAGCCATAACCGGATGGTTGACCCTAGATTTTCCCCCCAACACCCCATTGATTACCAACCTCGCCTGCAGGAGCAACATGCTTTTGCTGGTAATTCTGATAAGGAGCGACCTGCATTTGTTGATAGTTTTGGTACGGGGCAAATTAAGTTTTCCCCTAGGGTTGCTGGTAACCATACGGTTGTTGGGCTCCATATTGAGCCTAGGGACCAGGCTGCACTTGATAAGAAGGTTGAGATTTAAACCCACCTTGCATCTGAAGACCAGTTTGAGTCTGGGGCCCAGCGTGGGGTTGAATACTGGGCTGAGCTTGAGAAGTAATCACCATCTGCATGCTCGGTTGAGCAGGCCCAGAAAGATGTCCTTGAGAGGATGGAGATTGGGCCACCTGGCCAGAAGGTTCTCCTGGTTGAGCTTGGGGTGGACCCACTTGCCCAGAAGGTTGCGCTTGCTAGGTGTTAGGTCGTCCTTGTACAACCGAGGGTTCTCCTTGCGGAACAGATGGCTAAGCGGACTAGCCGGTTGGTTGACCTTGAGGTTGACCAACTTGTCCAGATGGTTGACTAGGCTGGGCAGTGGGTTGGCCTTGCTTAACGTAAGGCTGACCACCCTGTCCCGAAGGGTACCATTGCTGGATCCCAGGTTGTCCTTGCTGCATATAAGGTTGTCCTGGATTCCCATAGGGTTGACTAGAAGGGTATCCCTGCTAGACTCTAGGTTGTCCTTGTTGCATATAAGGTTGTCTTGGATTTCCAGAGGGCTGCCCAAGATAAGTGAAAGATGGACCACCATAGGTCGAAGGTTGTCCCTGAAAGGGTATTCCTTGTGGGCCTCCACGTTGCCCTGGATAGGATCACCTGTAATACTGCTGCCCATAAGAAGGCTGTGTGTAAGACGGTTGACCTTGATACGATGGTCGTTGATAAGACTATCCTTGATAAGACGGTCCTTGATCCGAAAGGGGTGCTTGGCCACCACCATAACGAGTGGTACCCCAAGCAACACCTAACGGGACTGAGACCTCAACCACAGGCTAAGATGGAAAGGATCCAATATACAAATGATGCCCTACGGGGTCATAATAATGATTTGGACCTTGCGCGCCCGGATTCTGGATGGCATGCAAATACTGATTATATGCCTCCCTTACTGGAATGGAACCAGAAGAAGGTGGGGCACTAAGTGCAGGATGGATAACTTTGGGTGTAGGTACCGACTGGCCATTATTTACTGAACCGTGGGATAGACCAGCAACAATAGTTACAATCGAAGATGTCGTAATGGCACTAACAACCGGTGTTGAAGACGCTACACAAACAGTCGGAATAGTCGGGACTGAAATGACAACTATATTGTGAACTTGTGGAATAAAAGATCCTGTAGTGGGAGTGATGTTGTGATCCCACATGGTACCTGAGGAGGAGTTCCTAGAACCCATAACATCCCTCAAAGCCTTATAGCGTAAGGGCAATGTGACACCGAGAGGGGTGACAATGAAGGGCGGGGTTACGGCCGAGACACGAGTTTCAACACTCGTCACAACGGGTGTCTCACTCGCGATAGGAGATGTGTCATCCATGTTAGAGGAAGAAATTGGGACCGAAACACCAGTAGGAGTAAAAGGAGTATCCTCTTCGGAAGGCTCCAAAATAGGGTTCCAATATAGATCGTGAAAATCGTCTTCTGGAGAACGAGAGTTCAACGGTTGGACACTCGGAATAACAGGAAAAGTGTCATCACATACCGGTGTCTCAGGAGCAGCAGAAGGAGACCCTTGGTCACTAGGGACGGGAGACGGGATCGATGGTTCCGATAGGATGATTCGATTAAAAAAAAATCCTAGACAAACTAACAAGAAAAGACCCTACTCAAACTAATGCAAACAAGATCTAACAGGGTAAGTGTGAACGTGGCCGAATAGATTTTAATACACAAGGACATAACTTGACCTTTTCATCTTTAAAGAGTCGAGAAAAAGACAAAAATATGACTCTAGTCGCCTTCGAATGTTTAGTGAGCCCGAAGTGAGAAATGCTCAGGTGAGCCTTTTCTTTTAGGGAGTCCGAAAAGGATCAAAAAATGACTACTCTAGAGAACTAGGCAAAAGGTTTACCAGACAATTCGTAAAACTGCATATACACCTTGGAAATCATATGAAAACCAAGGACTTTCCATACGGCAGTCAATCTTCCCGAATGCTGTGTTCGGTGTGTTACAGGTCGTAAGGCGGCAAACATGGCTTCCTATGGATAAAGGATGATAACCTAGTAGGGTCTCCCCATATACTCAATGGTACGTGGGAGCACAAGTCCGTACTAGACCACTATTGAGTCACAAATGGAGGAATCACCCAACCTTGAGTGGAAACAAAAGTGACTAGGTTTAACGATGCCGGAGCACGTCTCTAGCCTAGACCTCTAAAAAATGAGTGTTATGTTCCAATTCGTTGTTAGATTTATTCAATTCATTTTAAAGTTGATCTTGTATTAGGTTTTAGTTTTCAGGCCTTATCGTATGTGATATATCAAAATTCCCTAAATGAAAACTATATGCCAAAACATGTCATTCCATTCGATGAATGCTAGTTACGAGAGGGTTTGAGAGCTTTCACGCAAAAGAAATGATCACAAAACAACAAAGAAATTCCCTAATGCAGCTAATGGAAATTAACAAACTTTTCTTTAAGATCACTAATCACTAATCAAAATGAAAAGTTCTAATTCTCATTAACTAATACAAAGCAAAAGAGATTTTTTATTTTATGTCGATGGCAAAGTGCATTAAACAAACTTTGAGAAACGATAACAAACAAATTCTATTCAATACAAGCACATTCAGGTCCCAAAATCACAAAGCAAACCACCAAAGAATGAGAAAAAACCCAAAGAGACCAATGAGCCGTGTAATCTAGGCTCAAAGTGATACAAAGCGGAATTCAAGTGAAAACGAAGAAAGTCACCGAAATAACACAATAAAACGATTTACAACCACCAAACAAGTGCAAGGGAGTAATCAAAGAGTCGACTGGACCAATAGAAGATCAAAAACACCTGAGGAAGGCTCGACACACAAAGCCACTAGATGCCCTAGGGCTAGAAATGTGAAATCGATGGAAAAAAGAAAACACCCAAAGGGTAACGATCAAAGCCAGTCAAATCACAGTCCAACACACTCAAGTAGTCTAAAAAAGGTACCCAGAACAAAAACCAAGCTCATAGGGTTCACAGCCAAGAAAACTTCAAAAGTTCACAGGCCTGGAGTGACTATCAGGCTGCAACTAGCGCCTTTCAGGGATTGGCGCGGGTTGTCAATGAGCAACTAGTGCCAACTGGCGTGACTGTAATGCTATAAAAGAGCGCCAGTCGAGTTTTCTATGGAAAAATAAAAAAGAAATGAGCCAAAGCTAAGTCAACAGTACCCAGGTACACCAAGGGGCAAGAAGAAACACAAGGACCCAACCCAGAAGGCTAACCAAGCAGGAGAAACCAAGAAACAAGGCAAGTTCCAAGCCGTTCAGTTCGTAAACCAAACCAGAGATGGAATTAAGTGGCGTTGATCTACTTTGCTAATGTGGAGCAATAGTGTTTCAAAGGCTATTTGGTCATACTTCAGGCTCTGTCTAAAGTTTACAAATCAAACAACAAGACAAAACAAACAACAAGACAAAAAGCAAACTCCCCAATGGAGTCGCCAAATTGTTGTGGAGGTAAATCCCCTCTGCGGACAGAGGCAATCCCTACTAGCCCAAATGGGGTCTAGCAAAAATCAAACAACGCTAACATGCAGGTTCCTAATTGCAAATTAAATACCAATGATGAGGGCCTACCTAGATTCCAATTCTAGTACTTGTAGAAGAGTCTTCGCTCCCGTTCCTTTGCTTCGGCTAGTCACGATCCCCATGATCCCTATGAACGGACACTTGCACATGCAAAGAATGACACAAATACAAGCATAAAATCCAATAGATGCAACTATATATCAGTCAGAAAGGATATAACTCAATCATCATTACAAATACATAAGAGTGGAACCATAATGATAGTCGTCTATTATTGATAAACAAAGAAGAATACAACCATAGTTCTGACGTCAAATCCTCCTTTGGCTGGGTGATCAGCAACACATGCCTTGAAAAGCTTGTTGGGAATGGGGAACAAGCCTCTCTCTCCTTGGTTACTTGGACAAGAATCTCCTCACTTTAGATTTAGCCTTATGGGAATGAAGAAGGCTTCTTACAGCATGAACTTAGCAATTCTCATACTTTGGGACTTCAAAACTAGAACTTGGAACTAGCTTGTCAAAGGCAAAAGGACAAGCTTTTATAGATAGAGGGGAAGAAGTTAGGATCATCCACAATAATCATGGGATTGGATTTATCACTAAGAAGCTTCCATGAGAAGGTGGCAAACAACTTCCCTTCTATGGAGATTCGAAGCCAAACTAAACCAACTCAAGATGGATTCAGTTGATGAGTGGGTTAGGAAGAACCTTCGGATGTTTGTTTGTTAAAAACATTGCCCAACTCGGCTGGTGCGAGTGTGACTCTGAGATAGAGCGCCAGCTGGTGCGCCCTCTTTGAAGGATTTCCCCCATTGGCGCGAGTGATACACAGTGAAACCATGCCAATGGAAAAAGGGTTATTTTTATGGGTATTTTGCAGAAGGTGTTTTCAGGGCATATGAAGTTCATGTCTAGGGGAATGCAATGTAAGTGTTTCCAGGTCATGTCACTTCTCACATGTCTCGGAATGAGTCCTCCAAGGTGCGAGAGAAGGGGTAATAGGGATGGTGACAAATCACTGTGTAACAGTGAGCACTCCATAGGAATCAGTGGTAGGGAAAAAGGGGCGTGGGCCACCGAAATAGTGGACCCACCACCCCACAGTTAAACATAAAATAATTCACATTTAAAAATGGGAGGGGCAGGGTTTGACCACCCGACCCCTCCTCAACGAAATTTTTATTTAGCCAATACGCAAACAATCCTCATTGTATTACCCACCCACTCGGAAATATATCAACCTTTTTGCACAGTGAGTCGAGGGCATGGAGGAACCAGAAGTAGGCATGAATTTCGAGATAGAGGAGGCAGAATCTTGGCATGCAGTTTGAGGTAGCATTTTGCAGGAGGGGTGAAAATTCACTTTGTCAGATTTTGACAAATTTTATATGGTTTCAACACTTCTCGACGCATGAATGCAATGGGACTGTGCATTTCTCCATCAAAGTTCTGAATTTTTTGGCCATTTTTCAATATGCAAAAGGAACCATGATTTGTACAAAAACAGGGAGCGGAACCATGATCCTTGCAATTTCCCTAAGGAGGTAATTTTTCTCCATGCCAAAATATAGTCAAGTTTACAATCATTTTTCATGGTTTTCCCTAGGGATCGCAATGGCAAGGTAATATTCTCCTTTCAAGTTGCATATTTCCAATCCACCCATGGTGCAAAATCCTTAAGGAATCTAAAAGATTCCTTGAGTCCTAGATTCTCAACTTCTCAGAATTAAAAAATTGGACAATCGATTTTTCACTATTCGACGCCACAAATCTGATGGTGCATTCAGATTTCTCATTTTCTTATTCTATTCTTTAGCCACTTTTCTAAGTGGAATGTAGGTGTCAACATCCATCTGTGAGAAGTCATGCGATTGATGCCGTGAGATTGATGGTCCGAACAACTTCAGCAGTTTGACATCCGCTTCGTCAGATGGCCCTTGATAGTGAGGTATGTGCAGTGTTCATGTACTTATTCTTTATGCATTGTGCTGCACAGGTCCCTGCTTGATGTTTGATGTGGGATCTTGTTTCTTACTCATTTTTATGATTCTTTCTTGATGTGGCGCAGAATCGCCTATGTGATGTACTTGTTGTCATGATTCATCCTATTGTTTTGAGATCCTTTTGTTGTATGTTGATGGGATACTCATGTTGTCGTCATGCATGTTTGCATTGAGATCTCTTTTATGCCATGTTGGCGGGATTCTCATCGTGCATGAGTTTTGTGTCATACTGATAGGAGTCTTTTGACTTAGAGTTCCTATAGTGGAACATCTCTTAGAGCCACTCCTACTTGAGGGAATTTTCCTTGTATGATCACGACATCATCTCTTGTGTACATCATCACTATTGACAACACTTAATGCAGTGGCCTACACCATCTTGACACCGGGGCCCAAAGACGTAGTCCCTCCTAGATGAACTTCGTTATCAACACTTATGTTTTCATGTGTTAATGATTTTCTTGTTTCTCTTCTTTACATCATCCAGATGTATTCATTTATGTTCTTTTAAAAATACAATTTTACACATCACAAAAGTAAAAGGTCTTGGAAGGGTTTTTCGTCACACTCGACTTGGATCATTATGGAAGGAGGATACCAATTTCCAGCAACAATTCCTACAGACTCTACAGGTAAGAGGTTATATGAAACTAATGCCAGAGTTGTCAATACATTATTGGGAAGTTTGTCAGAATTAGAATTTGTCAAGGTCATGCAGCTCAAGACAACCAAAGAAATATGGGACAAAATCATTCAGAGCTACTAAGGATACTCTCAGGTAAAACGTGCTCAGCTTCAAACTCTCATAATTTAGTATGAAACTCTTAAGATGCATAATGATGACAGTGTAGCTAGTTATTTTTTACGTATAGATGAGATTGTTGATTGTATGATGAACCTGGGTGAAGAAATAAAGGAAGTTACTTTAGTTAAGAAAATTTTGAGATCTTTGTCTTCTAAATTTGAGTCAAAAGTGTCTGCCATAGAAGAAAAATTGGATCTTTAGACTATCAGTGTGACTCAACTTCATGCAATCCTAACTACCTTTGGAATGAGAAAATGAGGCCCATTAGATATGAGAGAAGCCACATTTAAAGTATCAAAAAATGGGAAATAAAAGGAAGAGAACAATGAATCATGACACATTTTTGAAGAAGATGTGGTAAATTTTGTCAATAAGCTTCAATGGGGTTCTAGAAGGTTCAAAGGTAAGCTACCTTTCAAATTCTTTACTTGTGGTAGAGTTGGTCATTATGATGCCAAATGTCCTCATAAAGATAAATATGAAAAAGGAAAGTAATATGCAAAAGGCAATAGGAAATAGGTTGTGAATAGAAGGAGCTACTATACACATGAAGATAGTGATGGTTTATCTAATAGTGATGAAGATGAATCTGAACAAGATTATAGACTTCTCAAGGCTTATGACAATGATGATTTCTTGGATGCATTAGAAGAGGAAGACTTTCATGAAGAAATCACTAAACTCAAAATATGTTTAGAAGAAAATAATATTATCATAGATACTTTGACACACCAACTTGTTGAAAGAGAAAAACACAATGAAAATATAGAATGTGAAATTGTGGATCTAAGAAAAGATCTTGAGAAGACAAAATTTCTCAATCTTAGATTTGATAAAGGATTAGAAACTTTAAATGAAATTATCAAAGTTCAACGTTCTCCTCTGATAAAGACAAGTCCTGGATATACTGAAGAATCATCTCGATCACATAAGCTGTCAACCTCCACCAAAAGCTATCTTGATGCAGCAAAGACCAATGAGAAATATATCAATCGTCAGCAAAGGCCTAAGATTAATCATCAGGTAAATCATACTCAATTTACTCCAAGGATGAATATCAATAGAAGCCGCAACCAACAAGTAAACAATGTCAAATCACATAAACTTCTTTAATGAAAAATGTTTTTCATGTCATAACTTTGGGCACAAGGCTTCTCAATGTGTTGCTTACAAAACCATCATGAATAGAGAAGCACAAAATGAAAGGAGTGTAATAGGAATCAAGAAAAGGTCCTATAATAACTTTTTTCATCTTGAAAATGAAATAGAATGCTTGATTTGTAACAACTTTGGTCATGAAGAATCTGAATGCAGGAGCAAATTTCACCCAACACTTCAAAAGGAGAAAATGCCATTAAATCCCAATATATGGAGAAGGAAGGAATCTCAATCAGAAATATGTGGTATAGCCTTGTATGCAGAATGACAAGAAAATCAGTGGTACATGGACAGTGGATGCTCCAAACATATGACAAGTGATAAAGAGAAACTTCACTCATATAATGCTTTAGAAAAAGAAAAGAATGTGTCATTTGGAATTGAAACTCCATCTGTCATTAAAGGTAAAGGTTTTGTTTTCTTGAAAGAAAATGTTAAATATGGAAATGTTATGTATGTAGATGGTTTAAAGAATAATCTATTGAGTGTCAATCAAATGTGTGATCAAGGAAATGAAGTGGTTTTTCGATCAAACAGATGTGTTGTTCGTGAGCTTGATATAGGAAACACGGTGATCAAAGGTACAAGAACTCCAAACAACTTATACGTACTTAGAGAAGGACAACAAGAATGCTATCTAAGCAAAACAAATGAAAATTGGCTGTGGCATAGAAGATTGGGACATCTAAGCTTTTCTCAAATAAGAAAAGCATGCAGGCTCAAGGCAGTTCGTGATCTTCCAGATATCAACATCCCAGAAAATACCATATGCAAACCATGTCAAATCGATAAGAAAACCAGAGTTTACTTCATTGAAAAGGAAGGCTCAGCAAGTAAGCCTCTTAAACTTATCCATACTGATTTATGTGGACCAACAAAGAAAAAGTCACCCCATGGAGAAGAATACTTTATTTTGTTTATTGATGATTTTTCCAGAATGTGTTGGATAAGTCTTCTAAAGCATAAAGATGAAGCATTTGAAAATTTTAAAGCCTTCAAATCTCTAGTTGAAAATGAATCAGATCGAAAAATCAAATGTCTCAGATTTGATCAAGGGGGAGAATTCATATCAGATGAATTCTTTGACTTTTATGAACAACATGGAATAAAAAGGAAATTATCCACTGCAAGAACTCCTCAACAAAATGGTGTGGTAGAAAGGATGAATAGAACAGTTCAACAAATGGCTCAAGCTATGGCAGATAAATCTAGAACTCCTACAACCTTCTAGGGTGAAGCTGCATTTGCTGTCATGACTATTCTCAACAAAGCGAATGTTCGGGTAAATAGCACTCAAACTCGACATGAACTTTGGTATGGTAAGCCTCCTACTGTAAAATACTTTAAAGTTTTTGGAAGCAAATGTTTTATCAAAAGGACTAATGAAAAACTTTGTAAGTTTGAACCTAGAGCAGACGAAGGTATTCTTCTTGGCTATTCTTCCAGAAGTAAAGGATACAAATGTTATAATAAAAGACTTTGGAAAATTGTTGAAAGAATTGATGTCGTAGTTGTTGAAGCATGCATAAATCCAGAACAGATGAAATCAATAGAGGAATATAACAATGAGGAATATGGGGATTGCTTTCCCGCATCAAATCAAAATGATATTGAAGAAGAAACCAATGAAGTACCAAAAGAAGATACAACAGATAGGGAAAAGACTCCAGCGAGTTATGTTTAGAAGAATCATCCAGAATCTCAAATTTTAGGAGAAAAAGGGTCTGGAGTACAGAAAAGAAGAACTCTTACAGGAACCTCAAGTTATCTAGCATTACTATCCTCCACAGAACCTCGAAATGCAAATGAAGCCTACAAATATGAAATTTGGGTCAAAGCCATGGATGAAGAATTAGATCAAATTGAAAAGAATGATACTTGGGAGTTAGTTCCTAGACCTCATGATAAAAATATTATAGGAACAAAATGAATGTTTAACAATAAGCTAAATGAAAATGGAGAAGTTATTAGATAAAGGAAATATTTGTTTGCAAAGGGTATGCCCAACAAGAAGGTATAGATTTTGAAGAGACTTTTACACTTGTTGCTAGACTTGAAGCCATAGGGATGTTTCTTGCTCTTTCTAGTTTTTGAAAATTCAAAGTAGATCCAATGGATGTAAAATTAGCCTTTCTGAATGGAGATTTAAAAGAAGTTTATATTGAACAACCAGAAGTATTCATTCTTGGAAATGATACAAATCTTATATGTAGACTCAGAAAGGCTCTCTATGGTTTGAAACAGGCTCCAAGGGCTTGGTATTACCACCTTGACAAATATCTACACCAACAAGGTTTTACAAAAGGTTCTGAAGATAACAATTTATACACAAAGATTGAAAATGATAAATGGATAATTATTGTTGTTTATGTTGATGATATCATTTTTGGTAGCAATGAAGAATCTATGAGTCAAAATTTTTCTTTAGTAATGAAGCAAGAATTTGAAATGTCCTTACTTGGTGAGCTTACTTATTTTCTTGGTCTATAAGTTCAACAAACAAAAGATGGTATCTTTTTATCACAAACTAAATGTCTTAAGTAGATCTTGAAAAAGTATGGAATGGAAGATTCTAAATGAGTATGTACTCCAATGGTAACAGGATGAAGTCTCAGCTCTAATGATGAATCACCAGCAGTAAACCAACCAACTTGCAGATCTCTGATTGGAAGTCTGCTTTATCTAACAGGTACTAGACCTGACATCATGCATGCGTTAGGAATTGTTGGAAGGTTCCAAGCAAATCCAAAGGAATCACATCTCTAGGCAGTCAAAATAATTTTCAAATATCTTCAAGGAACTCAAGACTTTGGAATATGGTATCCTAAAGATACAGACCTTATTCTTCATGTATATACAGATGCAAATTTGGCAACAAGTGTTGATGATCGAAAGAGCACTAGTGGTGGTGCATTATATATGGGTTCCAGGTTAGTGTCTTGGTTCAACAAGAAACAAAGTTCCATTGCCTTTTCTATAGCTAAATAAAAATATGTGGCTATTGCATCTTGCTACACACAACTACTTTGGATGATGTAAACTTTGCAAGACATTCAGATCAAATGTACTCCACCCATCTCCATTCCATGTGATAATACAAGTGCCAGCAGTATTTCAAAACATCCAGTCATGCACTCCAAGACCATGCACATACCCATCAAGTACCATTTTCTATGAGAACAAGTGATTGAATAAAAGGTAAAATTCGAGTATGCTCCCTCCAAAGAATAGGTTGTTGATATATTCACTAAACCACTTCCTAGAGAGACATTTGAATATCTCAGACAAAAGTTGGGAGTAGTTGTTGCATCATCATGCTGTTAAATCTAGTTTTTCAGAGGAAGGTTATTATATGCGGGTTTCATGAAGTATAGTCGCATATACACATGGGTTTCTATGGATGGAGAAGTGTATACATTTTTCTGACCAAAAAACAGTGGGTCAAACTCTACTATGGGTGCTCTGTTTGATGTTGATGATTGTAGTCTGACGATATACTTTTTCCATTGATTTTTATCTCATTGACAAAGATGCCTTGATGAATGACTTGTTGAGAATGCACATGTACTACAGGTTCTAGAGAAGCATTAGCCTTCACATGCATTCTGCATTGTTGGAATTATGGTTGTTGAGTCCAGCTATGGCTTCAGATATTTATACCATTTGTTGCTTAATTCATGTAAAGGTCTAGGGTGTGGTCTGACTTCTCATACATTTGAATGAGTCCTTTTGGACAAATGATGTAATTTATATCCCCACTTTGCATGGGATGGATGATGTAATATTTATTGTATTTATGTCATGTATAAACAATTGGTATATCCCCACTTGGTTGGGTGGATGAGTCAAATGTGGTGTATCCCCACTTGGTTGGTGTTATAGACATCAACCTTGAACTTATATGTCAATAAACTAGGGCTCATCAACCCCTAAAAGAGTTGTTTCATACCCTAAAAGAACATAGTCATCTAAATACATCATTCCCCAAAATTTCCATCTGAGAAACCATTAAGAAATTGCCTAAATTGAACCATAATAACTACTCCACTTGCAAAGTGCGATGCATACTAACTAACACACTGCCAGCGTATGATCCATACTGATTAGGCCTTTTATAGGGTGCGATGGGCGAGGATGGACAAATGTCCAAGATAGTTTGCTAGGTGGTTGCCCATGGAATCTTTTAGAAACTTCTCTTGTGCCACTTGCCTCTCTGAATTCGCCCAAGGATGAGTAAGGGATCTAAGAAAATCTCCAATCCCTTCTCTTATGGAATAAACTATAACAAGTGGAATGACACTAATCAAACCCCATGGATGACTCACACCCTTGCACACATCTATAAATGGATCCCTCATCTAGGAGATCTAGAGGCTGGAATATGGTGAATTGCAAGGAAGTGCTGATAGTTTGTAATTGCGGAAAGAGCATTTTATTGTTGGTGTGATCTTGCTATTTCATGAGGTGAAGAGGTGTTGAAGCTAGGAGGATGATGCTAGATCAGACAATTGGGTTGTAATTCTCCCTTCTATTAATAAAGTTCTTCAAGTTTTATTCCATATGATTGTGCAATTGTGAATGTTATCATTTGTGAACGCTATCATTTGTTCATTATATATATAATTATGTAATGTTTATGTTGTAATAGATCATGATGCTTTGACGGTTCTCTGTTGCTGTACTTGTGCAGGTACTTTACAAGCGTGTTAAGTACGGGGAGGAGTTGTAGGATCTGTCAAAGAGGAGAGAGATCAAGCGAGGGATTAAGAGGAAGTTCCAGGTTGGTTTCATTATCTTTCTCTTATCTGTTACACATAGAAGAAATTGTTGAATTTCTTTAAACTGTTGTTTCTAGGGTAGCTGCCAAATCTAGAGGGCTAGCATTATTTAGGAATACTACTTTTCCCAGAAACAGTTGGTGATTGATGTATGTATGAGTCACTGGTCATAAGGAGGTCATACTCACTTAGTTGAGTTATAGAGTCATGTTATTCTTTTGAATCATATCTCTGTAGACTCAACATGTACTCATGGGGAGCATGGACATCATAATGTATATCAAAGGAGGACAGTTTCTTGGTCCGCCCTTTGCCCTTGATGTCAAAGGGGAATAGTATTTTTGGTGTTGCATGTAATCTCTAATAGTTTTTACAGCTTGAAGTAATCAACATCATCATGGTTGCCATCAAGTCCAAAGGGGGTTATTGTTGGCATTATGATACAAGTGTTGTCCTTGATAGCAACTCACTCACAGGTCAATTCAGCTTTGGTAAAAGGAAACTCATAGTACAACAGGTATATTCAGAGGTAAGAGGGTAGTGGTACAAAAGAATAGGAACATAAAACTAAGGTCTACTAATCAGAATAAAAAAAGGCAAAGGAAAAAGCTGATGAAAAGCAATTTAAGAAGTATATGCGGTTCCACTTAGTCAAAATAGCGTATACACACTGGTAAATAGAAAAAAAGAGTGTATATGTATACACACACTACCACATGAAGAAAAGTGCGTACATCTTGGAAAACCAAGGTTTTGGTTTGAGGTATTTGGTCCATGGTATTGACCTTGGGTATTTGGTCTGAGGGATTTGGTCCGTGGTATTGACCATAGGTATTTAGTCCAACGTATTGGTCCTAAGTTGTTTTGGTTCAACATATTGGAAAAATGCCTAAATCTATATGAGGAGGAGAAGATCATAAGTCCAGGTGTGCAAGTGTGTGGTTTTCTAAGGAATACTTCTATCTGAAGTATATTTTATGTTGCAGGGGCTATGTTTGTGATTTGATATGAAATACTTTGTGCACCTTGAATTCAATATTGGATCAAGATCATGAGACCTGAAATGACTTATTATTCCATGATCTAATATTGATTGGGCTAGATCTTACTGTGTACACCTAGTTTACTCTTTAAATGTCGTGATCTGGGTTTATCTAAAGTTCAGAATTGTGGCAAAGTTATGAGTTGCTATTCGTAGATCTGTATGCTGGGTCATATCTTCAAAGGCACATGTACACGCAGGTTATACTCTTCAAAATAGTGTATACAAAAGAAAAGCTTCTTTTTCAAATATGTCTAATCTATCTGATCAAATATTTTTCTTTTATTATTGTGTGCGAATGAAGTCTTCTTAGATATGAATGTAAAATTGAATGCATAAGGAGGCTAGTATTTGATTGATTGATTATATAAGTGAGAAGAAGTGATCTCTGTTGCTACCTTTGTAAATCTCTGTAAGTTGACAGTAGATGTTCAGAGTATTACTGGTTGGTACAGACTTGATTCAAAATTTTATGTTTGTAGTAGCTTTGAAGGTATATGCAAGTTTGATTAATGAAAGTAGTGTATACATGCGGTTTGGGTTCATCCATGTAGTGTATACAGTTTGATGCATGGTTTTTGATTTTTTTTTTTGACTTAGTTACTGGAGAATCCACAGTAAGAACCATTTTTTGCCAACGTTTCGAATCCCAACCAGGATCCATCATCAGGACCAATTGAATGCTTGATAGAAGAAGAGCTGATTTGAGAGATAAATATTAAAGAGGACAGAAAATTAAGATGAAGGTCGGTTGTCACTATTTTCCTTTGATGAGAGGTCGCCAATTTCATTTAATAATTCAATTTTTTTTTTTTTTATAATAATAATATTTTATTTATTTTTTAATTATTATTATTATTATTATTTTTTTAATTTTTAATTTTTATTTTTTTTTATAATATAATAATTAATACTAATAATTAGTATTTTAAATTGTTAAAATAATTTATTATTAATATAAATTAGAATTATTATTATTAATATAAGAATTATAATATCAAAATTATTAATATAAATTGTTAACATTAGAATTATATTAACATATTTATAATATAGATTTCTCTGATTCTAATAAAATATTATTATATTAATTGTAATATTAATAATAATAATAATAATAATATAATAAATAATTATTATATTATTATTAACAATAATATAATAACATTAATAATATTAATCTTGGAATATTGAATTAATATTTAATATTTAATATTTATTAAATATAATATGTTTAGAGTTTGGGATTAATATTAAAATTATTAAAATGAATTAATGTTAATAATTATTGCTATATATTAAAATTGATGTTAAACTAATATTAAGAAATAATTAATAAATTGATATAGATTATTATGAATTAGAATTATTATTAACATATTTTACTAATTAGATTCCTCTTATTATAATAAAATATTATTAATATTAATTGTAAATATAATAATAATAATAAATATAATTATTATTATAGTTAATACTAATAATTAACATTAATATATTAATCTTGGTATATTGAATTAATATTTAATATTCATTATAATATGTTTAGTATAATAGTATTATTAGTGTTTTCTTTTACTCTCTCTCTCTCTCTCTCCTCTCTCTACTCTCTCTCTATATATATAATATAATATATAGTTATTATTATAATTACATTTGTGAATGATTAATTAGGAACTAATTAGGATTATTATAATTATAATTTTTAAAATTATTAAAGCTAGGTTACTAATTTATTTAGATTAGAAAGGAGGGCTAAAACTAAGAAGAGTTGCTTACCTTGATTTCTCTGATTAGGGGAAGCCAACTTCCACTAATCTCCATCCCATTGTCTCTGTTGAGATTATGAGGGTGTTTGATAATTTCGAGAGCTTCTTTGATCTTTCGCTTATGTTGTTGCTCCTCTCTAGCGATAATTGAAGCACTTTCCAAACAGATGTGGTGCTTAGTTTTTGAGGAGTGTTCTGCTAAGGTTGAAGTATGAGATCTTTCATTCCTAATATCAGCTCCATGTTCCTTCAGTCTAATCTGCAGGGAGCGACCTGTTTCACCAATGTAGCTTTTTCCACATGAGCAATCTATTTTATAGACCCCTTTAAGCTGATGTTTATCAATACTGTCCTTGACAGATCTCATACCTTGCCTAATAGTTCCAGGGGCGGAGAACTGGGTGCTTATGTTATTCTTCCTTAGGATCTTAGCAATCCTATCAGTAACTCCATGAATATGGTTTGTGATGTTACAACTGGTTCTGAATGATGATGTAGGTTCCTAGGTTCAGCACAACGTTTTGGTGTCAGTGATCTGATTATTCAGATCAACTGAATGTTGGTTGATTCAATTTAAGTTTAAAAGTTTTTGATGGGTCCACTATGAAAATTTGATGAAATGAGGCCTTCATGTGTATTGTTATGTACCAGGAGCATCCATTCTAAAAATTTATGAAATGTGGTTCCTAGAAGAAGAAAGAAGGGCGTAGCCTTTTGTAGGCCAGTGCCTACATACTAGTGATCATATTGGCTAGTACAAGAGCTAGGGGGTTGCATCTCCCTTCCAGTAGAAGCTGGAAAACGAGAGAAGTTTGTAGCCTTCTACAGGTGGGTGCATACATACTAGTATGAGTCTGCACCGGTTGAAATATTATAAACAAATTTTCTTATTATTAAAAGAAGATAGAGATGACAACAATAGGTGGTTTTCACCCACATTGGGTTTCCACCTTAAATCTTGGTGTTCATGTGTGTTACTTATGTGTGATGCTTTATTTTGTTTTTACTACACTGTCTAATAACTCATTGATGCACTAGTTTAAGATCAACACATGATAGTTTCTCTAAATCACAAATTCTCTGGATATATAATGGTTTCTCTAATCATAGTTGCGTGTACATGCTAGTTCACTTAACTAAAGTAGCGTATATAAATATGTTTTGGAAATAAAATTACTGATCTGATAATACTGATTCACCCCCCTCTCAGTATTATTTCCAACAATATCAACGTATTTATTCTCTCCATATGTTAAGAGAAAGGTGTGCTACCATACAAGTAAGGTGGGAAGAATTAGAGAAGGCCACTAAAGAGATAGACACCTTTAGAGCTGATTGGAATTATCTTGGCAGGTTTGGTGTGCTCTGATTTTGGGGTAAAGATAATTGGGTAATATATCAAGAATAATTATTTAATAAATTGAAAAGTATAGAAAAATACCTTGGTTTCTTGACTATAGAAGATGAAGAGGCGATTTCAGCAACTATAGTCATTAACGGCCTTAGCAGAGATTTTTCCATCCTGGTTAGAGTTAACAAAATTTTACAAAGCCTTCCTAAATGCCATATCATGTCAGATCATGGTCGCTAGTTGTTATATCAAAGTATAAAAATGTGCTCTGGTTGCTAGAAATAGAATGGGATAAAATGACTACATTAAGGAATCGTTTGAAATGATGTCTTGTTATGCATAAAGCTTCTTCAATGACTCAAGCTATTCAACCAATGCACTCTATAACAATGCATATAGAAGGCTGGAGTGAAATTCCTTTAATTACAAATAAAGCACCAATAGCTAAGATGTGTGAGGCCCCACTCTCTTTCCTTTACAGGCACAATAAATAAAATCAAAACTCCAAAGCCATGAAGGTGACATGATGCATGAGCTTTTATCTTAAGAGTTTATTTATTTATTTTAGATTCAAATTTTCTACACTTAAGATAGTTAGTTGATTAGTTATATCTTTAAACAAAGTATTTAAGGTCCCATTTCTTGTACAGGGGGGTGATTGACAAAAGTGATACTTTTGGTTTATGAAACTGTCTGTACATGTTACATAGTCTTTTACTACAATTTTGAAAGTTTTCATTGATTTTTTAGATGCATTTTGTTGTATTCTGGTGAGTATAAGTATCAATCATAGAAATATGAATCTAGGGCTTTTCTTGTTTAGAGACATATTTCATTTAGTTTTTCATATTCTGATATTATTCTATCAATCCGGATGATTGAAAGAATAACATTTGAATGCCATTCATTTTAGTAGCTAACTTCTTAACTTATGGAAATTATTGTTTCACCTTTATGATTTTTACAATGTTACCTGTAATGTTTATCAATATATCGTGCATTTTTCATTTCAAAGTCTATAAACTTCCATTTTATCTCTGCAAATTGTGTTTCAATATTTAATATTGAACATGGTTGTCAGGGGGCAGCAGGATGGAAATTAGGAAGATACTTGTACATGTTGCAATGATATTTTACAATGTTTGAATGATTCTGCATCTTATACCTTTTATGTCTGTTCTTTTTCTAGTTTCCTTTCAACTTGCTATAATCTTTTGACGTTTATTTGTTAGTTTCACATTTTGCAGTTTGGTTAAAACTTTCAGAAAGTTTTAGTGTTATAAATCTCTCTTCTGTTGATACCATTAAAAACCACTAAAACAAAGAAAATTATCAATAACTGACCTTGTTATATTTTCCTATTAAAATTTGTATAAATAGCATCAGGTTTACCCCCTGAGGTGCACTACAGGTCAACCTATAGAACCTAGAGCTGGAAGACTTCTCAGTCCTTAGTGAATGAGCGTTATAGTTGTTCATATGTGGGGACTATTTGGGCACCAACAATGGCTACATGTTAGGAATATTGTTGGGTTCCTTCAATTCACTTAAGAAAGAAACAAACAAAGAAAAAAATTACATATAATAACAAATTTATAAAGGCGGGGGGAGGGGGAGGGATTTTGATTAATCCCGGGGGAATAATAGAATCTAGGTATTCTTGGGGCTTAGGATCTAGATCAAATAATGATGTGGAAAGAGATGGGTTGTTCCAAGGTTTAGTAATTTCCAAATCAAAAGAGGTGAATAATATTCTTATCGTGGGTGTCTCCTTCCTTACTATTCAATTTCTCATTAAGGGATCTAGCCCCAAATACTTTTTTTGGCTAGAATCCTTTCCAGAATTATATCTCTTTTGAGTAGCTTCTCCTCTAAGGAATACTTTCATATCCTCTGTGAAAACAACTAGGAGGTATAAAAATTGGTTAATGAGGTTGTTTCCTTGGGGAGAAGAACTTATGTTAAACAATCATAGGCAATGGAGTGTTATCCCTTAAGGTCTACTAGCTTAATGAAGGGGCGTCTTTGGGGAACTATTATAAAATAAATCAAGAAAGAGGGTGGAATAACATGGGACATTATCCAATGAAGAGGTGAAGGGTCATATTAATTGATTTACACTACTTTCATGGGTTGGTAGATGGTGGCGAGTTCCCCTTGTTGAACATGGTGTGGTATAAGCCTGAGCACCATACACCATCAAACCTACTAATTGTTCATGAAATGGGTATTAATTCCTTGTCTTGGGAGGGTGAATTCATAGGATTCATGATGGATTATCTTGGTTTAATACCTTAGGATTTAAATAAGCTCAAGTGGGGTAGAGGACGGCATCATGAATTGGTGAGTGGGATTCAGATTTTAAGGGATCACCTAATTCAAATATCTAGTATGGTACACTTCCAAAAAATTGTTGACACCTAATCCTTGTGATTGGGTAAATATATGTAAATAAATAAATGAGAAATATGAACAGTCATCGGGAGATGAACTGAACAGTCTCTCCCTCATGTATATAATAACCTATTCGATGGAATAGATAACACGAATCAGTTTTTGCTTAATGGAGTTACTGCCTCGCTTGACATGGTATCAGAGCCAGCTCCTTTTTAGCTGTTGTGCCTTGTAACTCCCTTGTCTACTCCTTTGCTCTCCATATAATTCAGTCACTGAGTGTTGTACACCTGTCTGATACTGCCTGCGTTCTGCCATATTCTATTTATAAGACATGCGCCCTATTCATCTGAATACATTTAGAATCCATAAACGTTTCATATTTTTTGAATGTTGTCTATCAGTTACATTTGAACGTTGTCTGACCATCCGTTTGAATGTGTTGAGTGCCTGCCATTACCTACGCTCTGCTCCATACAGGCTTGAAATCCTGAGAATTATGAGGTTTCCCGTTACCTTTCATAAATGAGTCGCTGGATAATCCTTTCATCTTTTCATTGTGATGTGAAGGGGAAAATCCGTCTGCGTGATTAGAGAGAGGTTTTACCACATAACAATGGTGATGTAATATTTTCTTGTGCAATGTGGTGTTCCAAAGTGGTACACCTTGGTAATCTGCCTGCAATGAGCAATAACGCTATGGCATATAAGCCTGACCTGTAGAAGCGTTTTCTGTGCAATAATCTTGAGACTACAAGGACCAGTAACGTACCTTTTTTTTTTCTGCAGTCATTTTGTTATAAGGACTTTTAACTTAGTGATTTTTTAATTGAGTTTTGGGTGCTGATATGTTAAATTGAGTTTTGAAGAAGTCAAAATTGTGATGCTCTGGCATCACTATTGAAGCGCGGGGACGTAAAGTTTCTTGAGCTCGAAGAGTGGTAGCTGACTGTGTTAAATCCTGCGCAGCGTATCCGTGGTGAATGGTCTAACCTTGAAGTAGTGTTGTGTTCAAAGGATAGAATGGTGCAGTAAACAGAACCAGCCTGTGCGTTAACCCATTTTCAATGGATGGAATGACGCCTCCATGCAAGATGAAATGAGGCAATATGAAACTATTCTTTTATGCCTATCCCTTAATCATTTTTGAAGGCCAATATTATATAAATCGTGAAGCCATGATCCATTAAAGTTATTCAAGGGTGAATTTGAATGGGCATATGGTCATTACAAATGGTGGATAATTAATGACTCGTGGGTGATGTTACATGCGCGACATAAAAAGGATCTTTGTATCTTGGTTTGGAAATTAAATTTGGAGAAGCACTTAAGCTTTTTGCAGTTTTGTGGCGTATTTCATGTGGCTTAAAATCAGAGATACATCCGTCTCAAATTATTCTTGAAAATAACCTAAATACTTCTCTGTATGACACAATATCTGGACTACATTCTTCAGTTTTTCTTTGGTGAATGCAGTGATGTTGAGGGTATTTTATACTACCATATTTTGTGCTTTAACATTGTGCAGATGCATGCAAATTGATATTTGAATCTGCTGCCCCAGTATATTAGAACTATATTTTTTTTTTCCATTAAGAGTAAAAGTTTTGCAGCCGAAATTTTATTTGCTACAGTATGCATTCAATCATATCTATGGTCAGAATAGTTCTCACAGGCAAGGAGAACTATCCTGAATGGTCCCGGATGATAAAGCACACCCTCATTTTCAATGAGTTGTGGAAAGGAGTGTGTGTTGGAGATGGAGACAATGACCCAGTACAGCCTACCTCAGACAAAGAGCTCGTCATTTGGGAAAACAAGAATAACAAAGCTTATGCATTAATCGTAGCATCTGTAAATGAAGAGGTGAGTCACCATATTTTGTCATATTGAACTGCCTTTGAAGCCTTACAAAAGCTGAAATAACTCTATGACTCACATTCTGCACTTGAAGTTGTTCAACTTATGATTAAACTCTTCACTCTTGAACTGCAAAATAATGATCCTCTTGCTCTTGCATATGAAGTAAAGTCTATAATGCATGATATCAAATCTACTAAGGTTGAATTGGATATTTCTCTTATCACTTTTCTCAAGGCAATTTATCCTACTTACTCCAATTATCTTGAGTCATTGCAAGCAAATGGAAATCTCAAAGATATAACCTTTGACTCTCTTGTGACAAAGTTTGCTGAAAGAGAGAAAGCTTTTGGAAAGAAGAAAACCCCTGAATCTTCTGAAGAGACTGTGTGCCTTGCTCATAAAGAAAAGCATCTTGCTTAAGATTCTACAAGAGGAAGAGGTGGACGACGAGGAAGAGGAAGATATTTCAGAGGTAGGGGGGGTAGAAATTCTCAAGGAGAAAGGGTAGATTTTCACTACATTCGCTGCAAAAGAAATGGATCACATGATGCCTCTACATGCAAGTTACCATGGGACAAAATTGAGTAGAAAAGAAACCAACAGAAAGGTAAAACTAATGATACAGACAAAGGTAAATCACTTGAATCCATTCACTATGTTGAGGCACAATGTAACATTGGAGTAAATGAAGATTTGTTTAATTCTTCACTTGCTTCATGGAAAAATGATTGGTTGCTTGATTCAGGAGCAACCTGCCACATGACTCATAGAAAAGATTTTTTTGAAGGTTTCACTGATAATGTTGATGGAGCAATATACTTTGCAGATAAATCAAAAATCAAGCCATTAGGGCTTGGCACAATCAGGCTTAAACTGCCTGGTCTTCCAGACTTTCTTCTGGATCATGTTCTATATCTCCCACAGCTCAAGAGAAACTTGTTGTCCTTGGTCCACATCCGCCAGCAAGATCACTCCATTCATATGTTTGATGGCAAGCTTGAGGTAAGAAAAGCATCTGACCACTCACTTATCATGAGGGGAATAGAAGAAGAAAGGCTTCTCAAACTACAAGGAACCTCTGCTCATGCACAACATTTCTCATACAATTCTCATCATGAAGAAGGTACACTTCCATCAAGTTTATTATGGCATGCTAGATTTGGACATTTTGAACTATGACAGTCTCCGCTTGTTGAAGAAAAATGGTGTTACTGGTTTGCCTACAATTCCTAGGAAATTTAAGCAATGTGATGCTTGCATTCTAGGAAAGTATAGAAAACTGTCTTTTCATGATTCGCATTCAAGAGCACATAGGAAACTTGAACTCATTCATTCAGATTTATGTGGTCCAATGCATGTTCCTTCTGCAAATGGAAATAAATATATCATGATATTTATTGATGACTACACCAAAATGTGTTGCGTTTATTTTTTGAAGAACAAATCTTATGCTTTTCAAACATTCAAGAATTTTCATAAATGGATTGAAAATTATGCACAATCTCATATTGGGTCTATTCACACTGATAATGGAAAAGAATACACATCAAATGAATTTTAAAACTATCTTCGCCAACATGGGATCAAACATCAAACAACTGTGCCTTATAATCCCTAACAGAATGGTGTAGTTGAAAGAATGAATAGAACAATTTTGAATATGGTACGATCCATGTTTTTTTTCAAAAATGTAAAGATAATGTTTTGGGCTGATGTTGTTCTATGTGTTGCATATATAAGAATAGATGTCCATCTAGTGCTATAAGAAACAAGACTCCTTATGAATTGTGGTATGGACATGTTCCTTCGGTCAAACATCTCAGGATTTTTGGTTCCACCTGTTATGCTTTGATAACAAAGCTACATAGAAACAAACTTGGTGCTAGAAGTCGTAAGTGTATTTTCTTGGGGTATTCAAATACCTCCAAAGCATACCGCCTCTATGATGAAGAAAAAAAAAAGTTTGTTATATCTAGAGATGTAATTTTTCTTGAATCATCCAAATCTGACAATGTTGTTGAGCGGCAACTTGATCGCTTGGATAGATTCGCAAAAATGAAATCATTTCAAGAATTTGAGAATCAGATTCCACATCTTGAAGGGGGGATTCCTATACTAGATCATCATGTGGAATCTTCTTCTGAAGAATACTCTCCCCTGACTGAAACTCCAACAACGGATGATGCTTTAAGTGATGTAATTGATAGAATTGGGAGACTCAATCTTGATTCACTCCAAACTCAATCAACAGAGCAGCCTGGACCATCTCAGAAAGGTCCCCCAAAGTGGCTGACAAAGACACTTGAAAGTGTTCATCCTGATGAAATTGGAAAAATAGGAACCAGAAATGCAAATCGACAAAATGGAGGTGATGTAGATGACTTGAATTCACCTGTTGATATGGATGTTTCTTATGATTGTGAATTGAACTTGTCTACAGTTTTTGAACCAACTTCCTTCAAAGAAGATGCTTCTCATGATGAATGGAAAGAAGTAATGCAAAAGGAGTATGATGCCCTCATAAAGAACGTCACTTGGGACTTGGTTGATCCTCCATTAGGAACCAAACCAATTGGCTGCAAGTGGGTCTACAAGAACAAGTATAAAGCTGATGGCTCACTTGACAAGCACAAAGTTAGGCTTGTGGCAAAAGGTTTTGCATAGAAGGAAGGGGTCGATTATGAGGAGACTTTTGTCCCCACAGCAAAATGGGCTACCATCCGGACACTCTTTGCACTAGCTGTTATGCTCTTAACCTGCAAATGATACCCAAATACAGAATATGCGAGAAAAGAGACCCAGAACATAGAATATGCGAGAAAAGATACCCAGAACACAAATAGCAATGATTTTATTATTCAGAGAGTAATGTTCACTTGCCTCTTCGAGGGGGCAACCTCCAATAGAGCAGAGCTCGATTAAAAATAAGACACGATACTCCTTGCAGGGAGTTTCTATCCTTTATATATGACTCATACATGCAATACCACGGGCCAATACTGCGGTATTACTAATACCATCTATCTAATACTACGACCCATTTGCAACTAATTGTGGTTCCGTTATTAATTGCGGATTA
>APFE030534105.1:29462-68804 GCA_000404065.3 Pinus taeda | reverse complement strand
GGTTCCGTTATTAATTGTGGATTAACCACTTACAATTATTAATATGGGCTTTATTGACTCTTGACTATGACGTGGTCCCATTACATAGATAAGGGGGTTAGGGTGGGACCCTAACACTAGCAGCTTAGAACGGTTGGAAAGTCCATCAAATGGATGTAAAACCTGCTTTCTTGAATGGAGATCTAAAAGAGAATGTTTTTATGTCACAGCTTGAAGGGTTTACTATGAAAGGACATGAACATAAAGTATGCAAACTTGTGAAATGCTTGTATGGCCTCAAACAAGCACCACGAGCCTGGTATGAAAAACTAACTGAGCATCTTCTGAAACTCAATTTCAAACATTTTGATCTTGATGATGCAACTTTATTTGTCAAGAAATTTGGCAAAACAACTGTATATCTTGTGGTATATGTTGATGATCTTTTGATGATAGGGAACAATGAAAGCTACATTTCATCCATAAAGAAGGAATCGGGGAAAAGTTTTGAAATGACTGATTTGGGCTATGTTCATTACTATATTGGCACTAAAGTAACCCAACATCCAAAGTCCGTATTTCTTTCTCAAGAGAAATGCATTGGAGATTTGTTGAACAGGTTTGGCATGACAAAGTGCAATCCTCTTACTACTCCAATGGAACGAAACTTAAAGCTCAGATCTATTCAAGGAAAAGAATTTGAGGATGCAACAAAGTATAGACAGCTTGTAGGAAGTCTCAACTACCTAACTACTACCCGACCAAACATTTAGTTTGTTGTTGGAATCCTCTCCAGGTTTATTCAAAAGCCTTGTGAGGCACATTGGTTTGCTGCAAAAAAAGTTCTAAGGTACTTGAAGGGAACTCAAGACTTTGGAATCAAGGACACACAGGTAGATGACTTCAGCTTGATTGGATACGCTGATTCAGACTTCGATGGAGACAAGGAAACTGGAGTATTAACTTCAGGATATGCTATGAGTCTTGGATCAGGAGTTGTCTCCTAGAGGTCACGCAAACAATCAGTTCTAGCAGATTCCACAACAGAAGCAGAATACGTGGCAGCAGCTGAAGCAACAAAAGAATTTCTGTGGCTCAGGAAATTTTTTGAAGATTTGCAGGTAAAACAAGTACAATCAACTCCACTCATGATTGACAATACCTCTACAATAAAGTTGTCCAAGAACCCAAAGTTTCATGATCGAATGAAGCACATCAATACTAAATATCATCTGATTCAACATCATGTTGAGGCCAAAACAATCCATCTCTGTCATTGTTCCACAAATGAGCAAATTGCAGACATCTTCACCAAAGCGCTTGGAAGAGAAAAGTTTGAATGATTCAGAACGATGCTTGGACTCACCAACATCCCTTCAGATTAAGGGGGGGAATGTTGTCACCTAATCCTTGTGATTGGGTAAATACATGTAAATAAATAAATGAGAAATATGAACAGTCATCGGGAGATGAACTGAACAGTCTCTCCCTCATGTATATAATAACCTATCTGATGGAATAGATAACACGAATCAGTTTTTGCTTAATGGAGTTACTACCTAGCCTCACAAAAACTCTAGTGTTTGGCTCTAAGATTTTTGGTGCCACATGTGGTGAATTCTGTTACGGATGTTGGAAATTCTGGCTCTGGGTTTGGTATGAGAGGGGATCGATAGACTGATGCAGTGGTCTTCATTGCGATCATGGCATGGTTTCCACTAGCTGCTTGGTTTGTTGGGCATGTGGAAGTTTGGGGTGGAAATCAAAATGTATCTCTCTTGAAACTTATCCTCCTTTGAAAGTTAGGCATTAGACGCCTAATTCTTCCTTTTTATTCAGCAGTTTCCTTTTACAAATTTGGTATGTTAGTGATATTTCTCATGTGGACTTTGGGCCCTATTTGGACTTGCTTTGGTGGGCATGCTAAGTCAGATATGTTCCAAGGTCCATGTGAAGATAGCTAATTGGCAACAATCTTGGATTGTGCTTTCTTCATTTTGTTGGGCCTTATGGATCTATTAAAGCCAAATTTGGTTTGGAAATTTCATTTTAGGCGAGAAATTTGAGCCTCTTGGAGTTGTTTATTGGGGGATTTTGAACTATTTTTGTATTTAATTTGGTCAGAAGAGAGTTAATTGGCAACATTTTTTGTTTGATGGGACTCTTTGACTTAGTTGGGGCCTTTGTATCACAAACCCTAACAATAATCAAGTATCTATGGTGCTAGACACCTCTTCCAACATGTGTTCTCATTGTAGGGCCTTGGATGGTGCCCTCCATCAGGAACATGATCACCTTTAGGTTTAGGTCCATCATCTCTCACACTCTCAAATTGAACACTCAAAAAATCTTTTGGCACTATAAGTGTAGATCTCTCAGGTGCTCGATGAAGCTTTTTCTCTACGGAATATGCTAATGGAATTAAAATGTTATGTGGATAACTCCTCTATCCTAGAAGATTAGGACCTAAGGGTGGGTGGCATGGAAATCAACTTGAACCTTTGAGCTACAAACTCTATGTAATTACTTCTTCAATTTGTCAATTTTGTTCAGTTTGGTCTTCTTATATGGACTGGACAATTACTCATCGTATATGGCTTATCATGGAACACAAAGATGCCTTGTTTTATCTGGTCATGAGCAAAAAGTGGAGTACAATATTCTATTGTGTTGGCATTAACTGTAATGCAAGGAATAATTGCAAGATGTTTAGTTTTTTAGCATTGTAAGGGAGCCCAGGATGGGTTTAATGCAGTTTTTGATTGGTCATGCCTAAAGTAGTATTATGATTATGCATACAGTTGCGTCTTAGAATTTGGTGCTATGATCTATATAGGTGTAGTTATATTTCTACATGTCGTAGGATAGTCTTCGTGTATTTGGATCATATAGCTTCAAAATATGGACTTGGAGTTGATAAAAAATGAATTTGTGTTTCCCAAGCACCAAGCTATGAAGAGGCATAGATTTTCAATAAAATTACTCATTTCTATTTAAAATTAAAAAATTGGAAGGATTAGTAAAAATCAAGAGTAGAATAGAAATGAAATAAAAATGTATCCTCTGTTTAACTTATATATAAATTAATTAGAAAATTGAATCATAAAGAATAAAGGAAATATACATATAAGACAACATACTTTGTTATTGTTAATTTACATGGATGATGATGTGTTATTAACCAATCTTAAAGATACTTGTGATAAAAATATAATCATTGCATACAATACTGACATTTTCTTCTTAGTAGCAACAACAATTTTTTATAGTTGGTGTATGGGTTATAGAATTAGTTGAAGAATCATAGAAGAAGGTTTAAAATATTGACAAAATGTGTTTAGTAAAACAATTAAGTTTTAAATACAAATTAGTTAGAGAAACAATAATTTATTATACATGTTACCAAATTTAACCATAAAATACAAATAAATAGAAATAAAAAATATTTACTCAAATAAAAGTTAAACAAAGGTTATGTGTCTCACATAGAATGTTTGGAAATCTATAAATAAATCTCAACAAATAGTGCATCTAAAGGAAAATTTATATACATAAAATTATGTACTTTACAAAAAAAGTGAGAAGTGAGTACATGCAATGAAAGATGATAGTATTCATGAAAAAATAAAATGATAATACTAAAAAAAATAAAAAAAATTGTTCTCAATCCCACATAATTGTTAGAAACCAAAACAATATTAATTCACCCCTTGCTCTCAGTATTGTTCCTAACAATAGCTTTGTTCACACTCCATAATCTTATTTGTGAATATAGACCGATTGGATATTGATAATGTGTTTTGCAGGTAAAGTATAGATGGATTAAAATGTCTATGAAACCTTGGAGCTAAAGTAGTCTAATTCAAACACTCCTTTTCATGCTCGTTGTTCTCGCAATCCTTTTTATGGCTTGATAATTGCACTTCTTTTCCATTCCCTAATTGCAATATTCAAAAACAAAGTCAAGGCAACATGATTGAAACAGGGAAAAAAAAACAGAAACCACCAAATAAATATTTATTAGTGTGAAATGTTCATATTAAAAAGTATGTATACATTTTTTTTGTAAAGACTTCTTGAAAATGCAATTTCAAAAGGCATGATTTAAAATTGTTAATCCATTTCTACATATTCTAATTTTTCTCTTCTTATTTAAAAAAAAAACATATACTATTTCTTATCAAAAGATAAACTAATATATAATAATAAAAAAAATATCTATTTGTATATAAATAGTAAGAAATTTTTAAATGCCCAAATTATATATATATATATATATATATATATTAATTTGGATATTTAGTAATTCCTTACTATTCCTTACGCACAAAAACACACACTAATATTACATCATATCTACATATTTATTTATAAACAGAATGAGTATTTCATATTCAAAATAAGGATTTACACTACCAAAACCATTTTTACATTTTTCACATCAAAACTTGTTTCAACCCCAACCACCACCTCCATATCCCAGTACGGCCTTAATATCATTTTCTTTTGCCAATGAGACCTATAAACCATGAAAAAACAATAATACCTCCCATATAACCGAAATAAAAAACTTAATATCAACACATATCGACAATACATTAAAAAACATTAACAAGGGTTGGACTTCTCCGCATTCTCATTGGCTTCCTTAACTCGTTAATCACCTTCTCCTCCATCTTTTCACAACTCAGCCACAACATCCATATGGAACCCCGCTACAATCTCTTTCACCTCAGTGAATATGTTTTCACTAATGAACTCTGAATTGGAAGTAATCAGTCAACAATCTCAATCTTAGCATTAATATGCTCGGAGTTGGAAACACGGTCTTTTTCCAGCACAACACGGTGAGTGATTAAGCTGACCCTTCCCATTAATGATTTAAATAGGATTTTCATGACCCTCTTCCAGTGAGCCACATAATCCTCATGAGCTTTCCCATCTTGACCTTCCCTCGTATCCATAAGAATTTCCCTCCATTATTAGTTCCTCATGCCATGATCACATAAAGATCCTCAATCTTCAGTCTCAGTAATAGGCATCCTGTCTAACGGATTTTTCAATTACCTCTTGCACCTAGTTCACGGAGTAATGAGTCAATGCCCATATCCTCACCATTAATTCTCCATTCTCTGAGTTGATTTTTTAATATACTTCTTGTGTCTTACAATGTGTTAGTTTGGTATCTGGGAAGACGCCAAGCGTTGAGATTGCTCTATCCTTTCCCCACCCGTACTTCCTACCATTTAGTCTTCCTCACGTCATCCCTCTATTAGCAGGTGCCATCAAGGTATTTAATGTTTCACCGACCATCATTCTATTAGGGTATGGGAAGGTGACCCATATCTCTCCTATCAACCTCATATTTCCATGCGCCTAGTAGCAGTCTACAATTCACCAACTCATTGGAAGCCTTATGAGTGTGGTTCAAATTTTTCTAAGTAAAAATTTATTATTTTTACAATAGAGGGCATGATGGCGTAATAATAAACATTTGGTCTTGTGAACATTCTTATAACTATCAAGGAGTCTCCCATGAATTTCAATTTCTTTATTCCAAGAGATAGAGCAGGGTCCAATCACTTCCACAAGGAAAATAACTCTGCTTTGTTATTGTGGCTACTCCTAATCCAAGCACATATTTTATATCAACTTGTTCGTGAAGGCAACAAAGTACCCCTCTTGCTCTGCCTCCTGTAACAAGTATTCAATTATTTATAAAAAATAACCAATTCATATGTTATTCCATATATATTATTCTTGATAAAAAAGATAATCATTATGGTTCAAAACACAAATCAATTATAATTTTTCTCTATATAAGTTCGATTAAAAAGAAAAATATCAATTCCCATAAGCATACAATGTGATGAACAAATAAAATGTAGAGTTAAGCTGGTTAAAATTGAAGCTATAAGAAATAAGACACCCTATTGATGCATGCAAGAATGAAAGTTTCGACATTTAAATTTTTGGAAGTAAATTATTATTCTTTGATGTTTGTATTCAGAGTAACTTATGATAAGGCAGTTCAAAAGAATTTGGTGGCAGAAATGTATACATTCTCTTTTTTATAACCATATTTGAATCCACTACTTCCTATTTTCAAGAACAACATCACCAAAATTAATTTAATTTTAGAAAAGTTTCATTTGGAATTGGACTTATTTACAGAATTAAAAAATATGGAACTAATGGAACTAATTTTTAAATGCTATAACAAAATGAAACCCACCTACCTTATATAAAATTGGCCCCTTTTCCATTGTCCTCCACTTTGGATAAAGATGAACAACAACAAACTATTGGTTACTATTATTATATTAAATACAATTATTTCACAAATGTAAGAAACTAATAGTTACAACATGTTTCCAAAAACTTCAACCTACATCCCTAAAAACACAAATTATTTAAAAAGTCCCTAAAACTAAATTTTAACATTATTATATATAAAATTATTCATAATAGAAATAAATAAAATTAATATTATCTATTAATTATTTCATTCTTTGTATAAAATAGATTATACAAAAGTAAATTCCATTTATAAATGATTAATTCATTTCTAAAAATTTTAATTTTTTCTTCTTATTAAAATAAAAAATTAAAAAAAATCAAGTACTATATCATATAAAAAAAATTAATATATAATAATGAAGAAATGCCTCTACCTTTTATATAAATAGTAAGGAATATATATATATAATATATATATATATATATAATATATTATATATATAATACTGAAACATATTTAAATATTAAAATTTAATATTTTAATGTTTTTTAATACCCAATTATTTATAAAAAAATAACAAATTCATATACTATTCGATATAATATTCCAAATAAAAAAGATAATAATTAAGGATTCAAAACACAAATCAGTGTATAAATTTTTCTCCATATAAGTTTGACTGAAAAGAACAATATCAACTCTAATAAGCATAAAATTTAATGAAAAAGTAAAATTTATAGTTAAACTTGTTTAAATTGAAGTTATATAGAATGGGATACAATGTTGACACATGCGAGAACAAAAATTTTGATGATTAAATTTTTGCAACTTAATTATTATTGTTCAATGTTCATATTAGGAGTGACTTCTAAAAATGCAGTTCAAAGATTTTTTTTTGTAGAAATGTATATATCCTTTTTTTTATGACCATATGTGAATCCAATGCTTCCAATTTTCAAGAGCAACATCACCAAAATTAATTTAATGTTAGGAAAGTTTGATTTGGAATTAGATTTATTCATATAATTACAAAATATTTAAAAAAAGATGGAACTAATGAAAATATTTTTTTATGTGATAATGAAATATAAACATAGTACATTTTCCATTTTCCTCGCAATTTGCATAAAGATGATCAACAAAAAATATTGGCTACTATTGTTACATTAAATACAATTATTTCATAAATCTAAGAAAGATGACAACCTGTTTCCAAAAATTTCAACCTACATCATTACAAAACCAAATTATCTACCAAATCACTAAAACTAAAATCTCTTAACATTATTATATATAAAATAATTTATAATAAAAAAATCATGTTATCAATTATTTTTTTTTTTTTTTTTTATATAAATAACATTAAACTCCATTTAAAAATTTATTTAAAAAAGAATAACTCCATGATATTAATCTAGATATCAATGCAAGAGACCAATATCCATATCTTTATCATGTAAGAATGTTGGAAATTATTGATTAGTAAGTGAAAAAATTAAATTGCATATATGATTATATTTCAGACAAATAAGATTTTTCTAAGATTATGGGAAGATTGGTTTCACAACATATTAATACACATTATACAACCAAATGTATTATCATTTGAAATGTTCCATAAACCCGATTTTCCAAATTTTATTATATATAAAAGAAAAAAAAATAAGTAAAAAGAATATTACCTTTTAAGAGTAATAGGTATAAGATTGCAACAAAGCTTCACGGTCAACCCCATAACCAAAATTTTAGGCAACTCGCTAATTTTCAAATTTACAAGTTATTTCGGGATGGAAGTCTTTCAGAATTCATTTGCATTGTGATACAATTTTGAATGAATTTATCTACTAAGGAAAAAGGTGGAAAACTCTAGTAAAAATGCAATTTTTGATTTCTAAATTATGCACCTACTAGAAGACGATCAAAGGTATTTGCCAAAAGCCAATACTGAGAGTGATAATTATCCATATGAATTAACATAAAGGACTAAAAAAACAATTACATTAAGGAAAATGGGTAAATTTCGTGATGGAATTGTATTATTAATTTCATTTATTTTTAGTAATAAGATTATAATTTACTTATATAGAGTTTTAGTTTAGTTTTAAATGTGGTTTACTTATTACTTTAGTTTTATTTTAAATTGATTTTTTTTGCTTCACTTTTTATAATAATTTAGTTTAGTTTCACTTCATAACTTTATTTTGATTGTTAATTAATATACTTTATATTATTACATTTTAGTTTGTAGTTTAATTTGAATGATTGATTTTTTTACTTTATTTTCTAGTTTGGTTGTGTATTTATTAATTTCATTCCGTTTACTTAATATGATTATAATTTATACTTTAGTTGTTCTAGTTTAGTCTTAAATGTGGTTTAGTTATTACATTAGTTTTATTTTAATTACTTTTAATTTTTATTTTAGTTTGTTACTTCAACTTTTATAATAATTGAGGGGATGATTCTCATGTAATTGATACCTTATTTGAAAGTTTGAATGCTTCTATTTTCATTTTGTATTTTTTAGGTTGAGGGAGTAAACACATTGGACATTCTCAAAACCACTTTAGAAGTTGGGATCTAGCCCTACCAGCTTTAGAGATGGATCTCTCTATTTAATTTAGCTTTGTTTTAGTGTAAAATTTAGGCAAAGCTATGACTGTACTTGTTTGTCTGTTTGATTGGATTGGTTGATTTGAGTGTTATAATTCCACTGGGATATGGAGCCTATAAATTAAATTGGAGTTTGGCATATATTTTTAGAGGATTTCTCATAGGGCAAGCTAGGTTGCAGTAAATGGATCTTTTCAGAATTTAAAGGGATGGTGGAAAAGCAGAAGTGCAAGATTCAGTAGAGACCAAAGAGATATTAAGAATTCTTTGATTTAACTTCCGTGGAAAACATTAAAATTAACAACGGCCAAAATAGGGAGCTGTAGATAACGAATCCTATTTATCACATTTTATGTTGATTAATTTGGATATTTAGAAAAGTAGAGGAAATAAATAACAACGTTTAAACAAATAGATAGAAGAAACACGTCACCATTTAGTACACTACATGAATCCTATGAAAGGTCCCTATATTATTGAGGCTCCAGTACTTCAAAATTACAATATGCAGCAAAAATTACATTCGGAAATCAACACTAATACTTCAAACGGTGAAGTATTTATAATAAAAATTACAATAATGCTTTACAAAATCGTTGTCAAATAGATATTGTATTATTATCCTAATTACAAACTAATATCATCTAATCTTGGAAAAAGAATAGGCCACGTAGGCTATTAAGGAGAACGGTGGCCATGTTTGGATGGTTTCGGTTGCTGAGTCATCCCAAAACAGAATGCAATGTGGAATTGACTCATATGCTATCCGTTGTGTTGACAAAATTATTTTATTGCTCTTGAGAATTCCTTAATCCAATAAATCAACTAACTTTTCCCATTTCTTTTCATGTGGCATTGTTAACTTTGTTACCCTGCGGTAGATTTCATCTACGTCTGTATATTTAGCAAAAGTTGGTTTCATGCTAAAAATATGTTTTACCTCATTCCACACATGGAAGTCATTTGACCTAGTCTCCAGAAATACCTTTGTTGTCATACTCCCTTTGATTCCACTGAACCTAATGCTACTTTTATCTACCTCTTTCATCTTCAGGATATAGTGCTCATGAGTGATCAACTTATCATTTATGACATAGATACTGGGCAGTCCCTTCTGCATTAAGGCTTCAATCCTGTTTGTAAGTATGTTCACCTGCAGTTCTAAGGTTTCATAGCTCTCCTCCAACTAGTTAATGAGATTTATCTTTGTCAAAACATTCTTTACTTCCAGAATGGTGGAAGTTCTATCACTCACTCTTACCTCCTCAAGTTCATATATGAACTTTGAGTTTAAGAACCTAATTATATTGGCAGCTTTTATTGGCATCTCTCCTAGCTTTTCCCTTGCTTTCACAATGGTTTTTGTTGCCTTCTCTATTAACTCTTTTTGCTCAAATATGATTTGGATAGAAGGCCAAACCTCATTCATTGATTCTAATATGTTCATCCAAATTATTTCCTTGGCTTGGGCTAAGGTCTAGCTAATTGAAATGTCTCTCTCTACCCGCCACAAATTTTCCAAAAGTCTCTGGGATTTCTCTAATTCATTAGTCCGAGCAGCTTTAGCTTTATCCTTCTGGACTTCTAAAGCTTCGAGTTGGCCGTGCAAAGTCTTAATTTCCTTTTATTATAATGACATATTTTGAATTGTCTGCATGACCTGTTCAACACTAAGAGTCTCGGTTGAAGTAGTAGGTGTAGTGGTTGCCATTGGTTGATGGTAGTTGAGAAAGAGGTACAACATCCAAGGGAACAATATCCATCTTTAAACTGTCTTCCTTCTCCTTTATCAGTTTTTCCAACTCTGCTTCCATTTGCATGATCTATATATTTTGGTGTATAATCAGTTTCATCGTATCTTCTTTATGAGCTTCATATTCTTCAATGTCCTTGCTCATTTGATGTTCTGTAGCTGGCAATTTGAGCTATTTCCTCAATCTTGTAATTTCTAAGTTCTTCTTCCTAATAATTTCCTTAACAACATTAACATCTTTAGCGTCATACCTTATCTTGATCACTAAGTCTTCCAAAGACTTGCTCATGTTATCTTTGGCCAAGGAGGACACCTTCTCCATCTTCAACTATGATTGTACATTCACAAAATAAACCTACAATTTGGATAGGGACATTGCAGTGTTAGTCAGAGTGGAGGATATCATATCACCAGTTTGTTTGTAGATCTCCATTTGATCAATGGGATGTATGTCCTTTGTGCTAAATTCAAAGGTGGTGCTCTTGTAGTTTGCTGCTGATTTGGGCTATGGAATCTATGCCTCAACAAAATCCATCTGCATTTTACTATGCTCTGTATCAAATACTGACACCAATCTACTTTGGGAGCTAGAATTCTGCTTCTAGAATTGGTTATAAGTGTTGTTCTCCAAGATTTCATTCCTGAGCTTTTTTTATGTACTTGTCAAAAACTATCTTTTCTTTATCTGTTTGGATAGTTTGTGATTCCAGCTTAGTCCCCTTATGACCTTGTGAAGTTGAAGCTTCAAAAGAAGGTGTAGTGAACTTGGTGGTTGCAGGTGGTGAATATGTGATGATGATAGTTACCTTCTCTTTAGTCTCTTTGTCTACTTTTAGTTTGTGAGTAACCTTGGGTCTCTTTCTATAACTGATTCTGAATTATTTGGCTTCACTTCTAGTAGTATATGATGATCCCTCCTGCCTCTACTTTTTGCTTCATTTCTCCTAAGGGATAGAAGTTTGCAAACTAGAGGTAGAAAAAAGCTACTTTTCAGCTTCCTGTAGGGTATTTTTTTCCCACTCTAACTGATTGGTGTATTACTCTATGTATGGCAGAGAAGTGTGTAGGTAGGGGGTGTTCTTGTTCTCCACTCTGATCTTTGATATGATGCCACAGGGGTCATAATACCATGTGAAGCTCAAGATGAACTTCATCTCCTTGAATATTTTATCTTCCTCCTCATCTATTGTCCTTGTGTTGCACACTAATGGGCCTACCTGTGTCTTTATCTTGAATTGTGCCTTTTTCTTGGCCACTACAAAGTGGATTTGATTGAAGTTCAAAATTTTCCTGATATGCTCCAGTGCAAAGATCCTCAATGGGAGGTACTTGGGGAGTTCATAGGGGGAAATTCACATTCATAGACTCTAATCTCTTTGTAGTTTTGATACAGGTACCAATCTCTAGTCTTTGCTTGGTTTGATAGATGCATAATTATTTTTATCTCCTCACTGATTTTGGGTTGCGCTACACTATCGAGAATGTTCATAGATGGATGAATAAAGTCCTCAATAAATTGCTTGTATGTGAATTCATGTTGATCTTTCATGACTAGAGAGGTCCAAAAGATCATCGGTTTCCTGTCCACCACATCATCCAACTTCTGCAATGAAAAATTGAACTTTTCTACTTGATAAGAGATGAACATGTAAATAAAGAAAGAGGTGTAATTGAACACCTGCCCTGTAGGAAACTTAATAAATTTTTCATGGATATTGTCATCCAAGAATTGACTGAAATTGAAAATCATACAGGGTTTGCTACCTATGGAAAATGTGGGGAGGAACCCTAAAATGGTGATGAGTGTCATCATTAGGTAATTATGTGGGCCTTAATTCACCTCCTAGCTTAGTCAAACCAACTATTCTCACAACTTATTCCATACTTTTGATTATATTTTGTTTATGAGATGAGTTAGAGTTGGATATTTTGCTTTGTGGTCTAATGTGCATTTAATGTAGGATTAAAGGATAAAAGCAAGGAATTTTGGCAAAGACCTTGGTCAAAAATCGAATGGGACAAGGGAGAGGAATTATGGGAGGTAAATCCTTCTCATTTACTACCCCTCCGTTCAAATATTCCTCCATCAGATCAGAGTGCAAACAGCCAAATCATGAGGACTAGAAGGCAACCGAGTAAGTGAAAGAAAAAGCACCAGATTATCTCAAGCTTGGGAGCTGAGCCTCCCTAATTTTAAGGAAGTCATTGGAGACTTCAGATGTATAAGTAGAGAGGCCTAGGATCTCAATAAGATTTATATTTTTGATTGTAAAACTCTACTGTATTTTCAAGCTGCAGACTTGTGATAGTTTTTGATATAATACATGGTTTTGATAATAAGAATGATTTTTGTTTTGAGCCAACATTGTGCTAACTCAGAGGGCTAAAGCTCTTGGCTTAGGGCCCAACCCTAGCAACCAAGGCTCCTCTTTATTATACATGTATGCTAGCATAGATTCATGGTTTAACTGTTCATTTTCTTAAGTAGTTGCATTTCCATTACAACAGTGTAGAGTATATTGGTTGTATTTTAGTTTGCTTCCATTTGTGCATTATTTTAATTAGCAAGTTAGAAAGGAGAAAAAGATCACCGTAAGGTTTTCAGTAGGTGTCTTGACCGCACCTCCTCACTTTGGGACCATGACTTGAGGAGGAGACCCTCCAGGAGCCCCAAAAACATAGATTTCTAGTTCTTGCATGAGCTTTAGAGTTTGTTGTCTTGATTCAGTACTTAGTTCATTTCATTGTCATATTTTTCCAACACTCTCTTTCTGCAATAAGATCTCACTCATGCTGTCATTTCCTTTAGCACATTTTTCATGCATAATATGGGTAGTTGATTCATGCTTTTCTAGTTTATGAGAATGTATCTTATTGCATAGATTTTGGAAGACACACACATTTTAAGAATTGCAGGTACTTCAGGAGGAGGTATAGACTTCATCACCAACATCCATCTTCGAACTCATCCACCTCAACCATCTCTTGGTCCACCGTAACCCTCACTAGTTTTTTTGTCCTTTTTCATTGAACTTCCCCTAGACACATTAAGTGAATCTAACCATCTCTTCTCTTGGATATTGACTCCTAAGTGTTCCTAGACCTTCTAACACCCTATCACACTCATCACACACATTTTCCAAGCTTCCCAACACCTCCAACACCTCAAAATTAGCTTTCGGTTGCATGCTGTAGGTTTCCTATAATTCCTACGAGATCATCGTCTAGGCTTCTAGTACATCCTATAGGTTTTCCTGAAATGGCCTGTTTTGAGGCTGAATTGATGGGGAACCTCTAGGAAGTCACAAAAGTCCTCCTAGGACCCTTCCACACCATCCAACCACTCCCTAAACCTTCTAGACATCCTCAACCACCTTCCATCCGCCTATCACATCCACAAGAACAATTAAATTGCATGCTTGGTTTTACCAAAGAAAACCAAAAAAGTGAAAAAAGATTTAGTTTAGTTTTCTTTCTTACACATTGGATGGTTTGATGCTCTTTAATTTTGTAACTTAGATATTAGCATTAGGTTAGTGTTGATTCAACAAATTTTCTTAGCATAGCTATTTAAATGGTTAATTAGGATATGGTGTGATTTAGCATTACATGTTGTTTTCTTCATTATTGTAGTAGAGTAGCTCTCTTAGAATAAATTTGCTCTTCTTCCATCAAATAATCAAGATTCTTTTGACTCTATAGAAGTTTGGCTTGGAACCCCTGGGGTCTCTTGCGAGATGAACAATGACAATAGGTAGGACCTTCACTTTTACTTGTACATATAGCACTATCACCTCCAAGTTTGTAAGAACCCTGGGTTTATAAGTAAAGATGGTAGCTTAGGAATTGCAGCATCCTTGCTGCAATACTGGTGCTCATCAATCTTTGGTGCCGTTGCCAGGGAGGTGTCTAAGTAGAATGTGATTACTACTTTCTTTTCTTCTATATATAGTCTCCAATTTTCTACCATTAGTTTATTTCTACAAAATTAATCTTGTAGCTTCCCTTATTTCAGTTGTCATTATCTGCTTTCCTTTCCATTCTACAAGTAGAATTTCAATTTAGCAAGTAACTTTTCTTTGTGTCAGTAGTTTTCATTCAATCATCAATTTCATTTCTCTGCAAAGTAATTTCCAGCTTAAAAATCTTATAAAATCCAACCCAAAAACATTTCCTTCCATGCCTCATAGGAATAGGTACAATTTAGGGAAATTATTGCCAAATATGCCCACTACATCCAACAACCAACCTTCTCTCTTCTTCAGTGGCTATGAACTAGAGGAACCTTTAGGTGAGAAACTTGACATATTTGAAGAACCTACAGGGGCAGAAGAAGAAGAGGAACCCATTCCCACTGAACCAATGGCTGAAAACCAAAATGAATGAGGGAATAGAGGGAGAGTTGAGGGTGCTTTCCCCATAAGGAAAACCAATGGGGACACTAAGATGAAGAGTATAAGCCCCTCTGCCCTACCACATTTCCATGGCCTGACCACAGAGGACCCTGACACTTTCCTATTTGAGTTAACTATTATATGTCAAACCTATGACTATACAGATGACGAGCAAAAGTTAAAACTGTTTCCATCTACCCTTGAGGATGTAGCATTGCGCTGGTTCATGGGTTTACCTAGAGATAACATCACAACTTGGGCTCAGATGCAGCAGGCTTTTAACAAAAAATATTGGGACTATTGTAGGTCAAAGGATATTAAAGAAGAAATTTTGAGGATTACCATCGACCAGGATGAATCCTTAGAAGACTACAAAGAAAGATTCCATCTTAGTTAGAGAAGGGTGAGGTGCACACTTGACCTCGAGTCACTAAAGCTTGTCTTGCTTAGAGGAGTAGGAGGAGTAAGCGAAGATCTTCTGGATACCTTACATTTGTTAACATGAGGAGATATCTACCAATTACCCTATGAGGATATCAAGACTGTATTTAGAAACCATTATAGGGCAGCTAGCAAAAAGGGTAGGAGTAGTCAACCTGTGGCCAATACATCATCTTCCAACTCATCCATCAAGGGTGAAATTGGAAATATGTGGGAACATTTCAAAAGTGAGATGTTACAAACCCTTTCCTTGCAATTGGATGCCATGAACATCAAAAGGAAGCAAGAGAAAGTAGATAGATCCCTGGCCATATTTTGTCGTAGATGCACTAGGAGGCATCCTAGGAATGAATGTCCATTGAACTATATTGAAATTTTCTTGGTCTATGAAGAAAAACACTCCACAGACAAGTGCCCTTCTTTACCCAGACTCAAAGTTGTATATCAAGGAGCTGATGGGGTCACTGAGCATCTTTTCTACATCAACCAAAGGAGACCTCCTAGGCCTAGACCATACCAGCAGGATATGCAAGGGTCATCCCATGCATATTACAACCCCAACCAAACCACAACTATACCTTCTTAGGGACCCCCTACTCATCCTTCTTGGTCTATACCCCCTCCTTGATCTTATGCATCTTAGTATCATTTTCAACCAGCTAGCCAGTCATTTCAACCTTACGTTCCATCACAACCTTAGTGGAGTCCACCACCCCTGGGTTGGAGGCCTCAATACAACAATGCTCCAGCTATATTGCCTCTACCACCTACCCAACCACAAGTCCTACACTTGGCTCCACCCAAGAAACCCCAGATGCCTACCTAGCCAAATATGAACCCAAACAATATGTAGGCTCAACAAGTATACAATGGAGAGACATCATACCCAGTGTATGTTGTAGAAATCCAGGAGATCAACCTAAGATCTGGGAGAATTCTCCCAGATAACCAAATTCCCTCTCCACATAGGGAGGTTGAGGAAGAAATAGAGGAAAGAAAACTTAAATTAAATCCACCCTTTCCTGAGATATCAGCCCAACCACTCCAGCTCACCCTAGAAGAAACTAAACTTCTAGGAGAATTGAAAAATCTATGTGTAAAGGTCCCCCTTCTCCAGGCAATAAAAGATGTCCCATTTACAATAAGTTGATTAAGGAGAAGTGCTTCAAGCATCCAGGAAGAAGAAAAAGGGATGGCCCTACCATTAATGTCATTAGGCAACTGTCTGATTTAATGTTGGGGTAGGTAATACGTTTGAAATATTTGGACCTTGGAAGCCCTGTAGAAGATGTGCACATCAATGGCACCATCGTCCCACACACTTTGATCGATCATGGGGCTACCATTAATGTGATGACCAAGGACACCATACTCAAGCTTAACCTCCAAGGGTCATTGAGGAAGACCACAATAGTTCTGCAACTTGTAGACCATTCCATAGTCACCCCTGGGGGAATTGTGGAGGATGTAATGGTATCCATTAACTACTGGGAGCACCCTGCAGATTTTCTAGTTCTCCAGCATAAGGCTAACCTTATTGGTTACCCGCTCATCCTTGGGAGGCCATGGTTGGCCACAACCGATGCTTACATCAGTTCCAGAGTTGGGAATATGACCATCAATAATGGGCATATGTCCAAATAGTTAGTCCTATACCCTCCTGCTCAACCTTCTCTAGAGCATGAAATTGTGATAACTCCTTCATACAGTGTCGCTTTTTCAAACCATTCATGGCACTAGAATTAGGAAGACAGGATCTATCGGATTGCTCAGGTTTGACACTCTTTCAAACACTTTGAAATTTGAGCTATCATTAAGGTCCTGGATCAATATTCGATCACTCCTCCCCATTAGGAATCTTTTGGACCCCAAAAGACTGATATATTGATCTGTACAGGAGATGAGAGTACAACACCCTCTTCTTTTAGCCTCCATACACTTGCCTTGCATGACTAGTGCCTTTGAACCAAAAATCAAAGGTATTCGACACTTCCCTTCCTAGATGCACTTGTCCTCCTACTAAGTATTGTCTTCCTTGAACTCATTCAAAATTTTTGTTGAGAAGGTTTACAGAAGGTAGCTAAACATCGCTTCCTTGATCATTGATCCATGGTGGCTCAAACAAATGTGAGATTACATCATAAACACATACATACTTAACTGAAATTTGCATACGCACCAACAAAAGTATGTTTTACTATGTTAAGAAGTCAAGCCAGTTCTTACCAAGCCACTTCGATGGTGACTTTTACTACTGCAAATCTTCTTCTAACATGTTGTCGAAAAAAAACATAATGTAAGAAATAACTTGATGACATAAGCTCTTGCTCCATCAAAAGAAACAAATTTCACATCATATTAATCATCATCATGTCTTTACATCTTGTATACAAATGATTGACTAAATTGTAAGCCGAAAAAACATGCCTTCTTCAAACAACTGATTCTCCAAGTCAAGCATATAGAAAAAGAACTTGACGATTCTTTTTGAAAGTAGAAACAATTCCACCCATTGTGAAACACTTCATCGTTATCTCCCTTTTTCAATATTGGAGACAAAATCAACTTTTCCAAGTCAATACGACATTGCATGCATGTTTAAACAAAACGATCGACCATCAAGTCAATTACACATACATGTTCAAATACAAGGAAATCATCAACATTCCTTTGTTCATACATACCATTCTCATGCATGTATTCCATTCTTAAATTTTATCTCAAGCACAATCATAAGTACAAGATCTTCAATCATATGTATATGTACTTACAAAGCTGAAATGAACATAATCTTGCTGCAATAAAGCGAGTCTCATACTCAACTTTTTCATTCACCTTTTTGGTAAAACCCTAAAACTTACATTCCATTGGCAAAGAAATGTATCAAATCAATAGACATGCAACTTTAATTCGATAAAGAACTCTAACCATTTCTTACCAATCCACGTCAAATGTGCTTCCCTTAACTTCACATCAATATCAACATGTGAATCATCCTGAAACACATCAATTATGGAAACTTCCTTTCCATTCTTGCCATATTCTTTTTCCACTTTCTTCAAATTTCGTGGAAGCATTGTTGGATTCAAAATCCAACACTTTTCAGAAATATGTCCTTTCTTATGGCAATAAGTGCAACGCATGTTCATCCTCTTTACAACAAAATTTTCCTTGTCCAATGGACCTTTTGCTTCTTGCCTCCTTTTCTTCAAAAGTTTCTTGTATGTGACCATTTTCTTCCAACGTCTAGAAACACTATGGTTAAACAAACAACAAAAGGAACATGCAATATTTTCCCAATGGTTATGTGGAAATTTACCATGCTTAACATAATCAAAAGAAGTGTGATTGAAATCAGATTTTTACCTTTCTCTTTCACCTTTGTTGTCTTCATGAGAAGGTGAACTTAATGAAGAAGTGGCTCCCTTCAGAACACCATCAATCTCTTCAATGATTTTAGAGCTTTCACAACTCTCTTTTTCGAGTGCATGCTTATGGTCACCTTCTTTAGCAAAGTATGTTTCAAACAATTTCATTCCCCATGAAGACAATCTTTACAAACTTGAGGTAGAGAACCCAAAATGAAACTCCTTCTAGGAACTATTTCAATTACCTTCATGGCTGCTTTGGAACTTTCTCCATAAGATTGTCCATATCCAAGACCCAAAAACTTAGGCCTTTCCTCCACCATTATTGGCTCAACAATGCCTTATGCATGTTTTCCCAATCCTTTTCCTTCATAGCCCATTTTTTACATCAACTTGGACCCTATGCCTCTTGTATGTTTTTCAAAAAAACAAACATAAACATTCTTAGAGGAAATTAAAGACAAACTAGAATTGTTTACCTCTTCTTCAAACTAATACTTGACTAAGGCTTCTTTGGTAGCAAGGAGTTGTGTCTCCATCTCATGCATCCTTTCCAGGTTCATATTTGCAATATGAATTTGGCTCTCCATTTCCTGCAATTTGTTAAAAAGCAACTACTTCTCTTCCTTCATGGAATTCAACTGCTCTTGAAGTTTTGTGCTCTTCCTTTCATCTTCATACATTTGTTTCACCATATCCACCGTGATGAACAAGTCACACTTCATGTCTTCATCAAAGAATATTATGAAGGAGGAGGATTTGGAAAACTCACTTGTACAGGTTGTCATTATAAAAATGAACAAAATAACTTCAACAAAATTCACAAAGCTTTCAAAATCTATTGACAAATTTCTGAGCTAAATGGTAGTAGAATCAAATTCTTATTCAAGAAGCCTTTTGCAAACAAACCCTCTTGTGCTTCAAGGGTTACCTTGAGGTCCTTTGGGTAAGGATAATTCCTTCAGCCCTTCTTCCTTCTTGTCCTCTCCTAGACTTAGCTATCAGTAGCTTTCCCTTCACCTTCGCAAACTTAAGTAATAGTCAGTTTACAAACAGTCAAATAATTAAATTCTTTATACTGTTTAAATACCTTTCAAGTCAAACAAGCAACCTTTTGCTTTGTCAATCAAGCAACTAGCTCTAGTAAAACTTGATGTGAAATTGGGGTTTAATAGCCTGTTATTCTTACAAGAACCTCCCACTGAAAGCTTAACAAATAAATGATCTAGCTTATGTATGACATTTGCAGAATTAAATACTTGAGACGGGTGTATGTGTTATTTCTTTTAATTGTTTAAGTGCTTTAAATCCATTTGTTTCTGTTGATATTAAACACACATAATAGCCATATAATGCAAAAAATAAACATCATCACATAATGGCAAATTTAATCTAGGAGTTCACCTGAATATCATGGGCTACGTCTCGAGCTTTTGTCATCTTGACTTGGCTATTTGGGATTATGGCAAAGTTTCTTTTACAAGTTCCACACTTAACTCCAAAGATTACTTAATTAAACCAATGGGCTTAGAATACCATTTATATCCCTGTCATGGCCGTCATCACTCTGTAAACATATGTAAGCTCCCTTAGACTTGATTCCTTCAATCAGTGTTTTGAGCTTCCTTGAGCTTCTTGATGGCACTAACTCCTTCATAATTCTTTAACTATCAATGAAACTTCATCTACTATCTCCAACACATATCAGACACCAAAAATAGACTGATCATTTGCTCAAAATGAGCATTGCATCCCTAAACTAGGCCTTCCTCCACGTTGGCACTAGGTCCCCTGAAACTTCCCTATAGCATCTCGGTCTTTAGAAGTCTCCAAATGCTTATAAAATTCCCTACAATGGATTCAGAAGTCTCATTACAGTTAGTAATTACTATTGGTTCATGGAAAATGAGTATTGGTAGCTCCTACAACTGCCTCCAACCCCTGGTGGCCTTGGGCTCCAAAATCTCCCTAGTTGAAATTCTCTATGAAGATGACTTCTTTAGCTTCTATGGACTATTCCGTTGGCTTCAAAAGGCTCAAGTTATCCTAGCTAGCCTCTTGTTTCACTCTCCTTGGTCAAAAAATACTCCTGGAGTGCATTTAGTCAGTATCCCCTAGGGATACGCCACCAATTTTTGTGAAAACTGGCACTTAACTCCAGTGAAAATTGGCATAACTGCCTTTTTTAGCCATTCCACCAAATGAAACCATCAGAATGGCTATTATATAACTATATGCACATGCATATGGGGTGGTATACACCGGTGGTTAGGGAATAAGACCATTGAACTGACGGTCAATTACCATGCAACTGCATGGAGAGGCATTACAACTGGCGGTTACATCACGACATGTGAACAATCTTCGGGGGACCACTGGCGGGTAACACCGTTGATGGTCCTAAACTCAAAACCTCCTCCCATTATAGGTTAAATATACAATGTGATCCATAGAGGTTAAGAAACAACATTAGTGGAGGTGGTAGCACGCGACCCTATCTTGTTGGAGGTCACCGGTTCGATTCCGTTCGATCCCAACAAAATTTCACATAACCATTCTAGGTCCATGTGGTAGCCTCCGAGCTTGCCACATGTCAGCACTTGATTGGTTCCCAAAAAGGAATATTCTAGGGAATATTCCTTGGAATATAATTTTTTAATATTTTCAAAAATCAAATTATTCTTGGTCAAATGTCCATAAATTGTAGTTTACTAGACTTTTCAAATTGTGATAACTCATCATACGATGTCATTTTTTCTAACCATTTGCAGCACCAGAATCACGAAGAAGAGATCTATCCTGTTGCTTAGGTTTGACACCCTTTCGAACACTTTGAAATTTGAGCTATCATTAAGGTCCTAGATCAGTATCTAATCAGGAAGTATCGATAGTTAGGGATGTCTGAGGATGTACCAATCGATCTTCTTTCAGTAAGGTAAAAACTTCTAATTTTTCAACCTCAAGATCCAAATGTTTTGGTAAAATAACAAGTTTAGGTTGGGCTTCTTGAACAACTTCTAGTTCAAAAGTAACTTCTTATTGAACAATGATATGTTCAGTATTAACTTTTGGCTGAATAGATTTAGGTTCAGAAGTAATTTCTTGTTGAACAACTTCAGGTTGAGAATCAAATTGTTGTTGAACAACTTGGGTTACCGTTTCACTAGGTTCAGTTGTAGTTTCCTTTGCTAATTGTGGAGATTCCACTTCAGTAATAGATGTACAAGTAACTGTAAGAGTAATTGAGGTCACAATACTTAACGGTATATGTGTTTCTGGTAATTCAGACGAAGAACCAGAAGTTTGTGAAGTATTGGATCTAGTCAAATGAGGCCACTTCGACCAGATGGGTGTAGCTTCGGGAAGTAAAGGAAGTTTAGTTGTTGCTTTCCATGAACGAAGGGGTAAGGGTTGGTTTTCCTCCATGATTATTGATTGATTTTATTACAAAAAAGAAAAAACAAAAAGGGGTAAAGTAGGCAAAAAGGTTTACCAAGAAAATGTGAATTGCAAAATACCTCCCAACGAACCGAGAAGTATGGGCAGGAAATATCCCCAAATGTTGTGTTCGGTGTATCATTATGTACAAGGCAGCTGACTTGGTTACCTAAGGATGGATAGCAACCTAGTGTTGTCCTCCCATATATACCCAAAAGTACATGGAGGCCCAATCTGTATCAGTGTTTTCTAATGCGAAATCGCACAGTGAGAGAATTCATTTATACTTTACATACTGTAACACCACCCTATATACCCAAAGATACATGGACGAGCTACGATATTATCACATACATGGAATGAGGTAACACACTCCAAATGTATCGCAGGCAATTTAGTGATAGCTGCTATGTTTTACGATGCCACAACATGTCTCTAGCCTAGAACCTCTAAATTTTTTGCATTAGGTGACAATGCTCCATTAGGTTAATTGATGTTAAGTTTAGGTTGATCTTGATTAAGAATTTTCCTTTCAAGGTTCACCAAATGATGTATTTCAAATTCCTAGAATGAAAATTATATGATAAGCATCCTTTTCATTTAATTTTGAAAATGAAAACATTAGCTAATAGGGATAAGGAAATCGGATTCTTGTAATCAAAGAAAAAAGAACACATCTAATGCAATTTCCCTAAACTATTCCTATGATCACACACAAATTCCTTCAATGCACAATGCATGTTTTATTTTCAATTCCCTTAATTTTGTGATGAACAAAATGAAACTAATGCACATACAAGCAATCAATCTTTTTGCAAGAATGAAGACTTTACGACAGTTCCATTTCGAAAGAAATGAAGAATTTTACGACACTTTCTTTTGAACAAAGATTAATCGACTATAAACTAACTTCGAAAATGAATTGATGGTGATAAATAAATCATTTAAGAAAAAATAAACAATCAAGGACAAAGTAGGGCTAGCAAAGGAAACACAAGTTGATTTCAGAGAGATAACCACCATTGATCATTCAGCAACCAAAAATAAAAGGCAATTTCTAAAAGATCAAGTCAATGGAGGGATTTTTGACCTAAGGAGGATAAACACAACCTTGAATGGGAGATAGTGTGCTTTAGAGAACTATCCTCAAGCCAAGGGTGCTCTGCAGTGCTCTGTCTCTTGACCAGACCTGTGCTGGTGCTAGAGAGGCCATCCTAGGGGTCTGCAAGCACAATGTTTACCAAAAAACACTTCAAAAAGGGCTGGAACAATATCAAGGAAGAACGTAAAGTCTACTAGGGTGTGCTGGGATGAAGGTAAGCTACCCGGAATGATTATCGTTCCACATTGGAGTCGCCAATTTGTTATGTGGAATTTTTCATCTGCGGATAAACACAATCTCCCTAGGTGGATAGCTACACCTACAACAACATATTTAAAGCACTTAACATTTCTCTATAGAAGATAAATAAGACAAGGGACCTACTTATCATCTTTCTCTTCCCTTTGTCTCCTTTGTTTGGCTCTCGTCGCTCCTTATCGAACTTAATTCGCTCGACAAGTACTTGCAATCATAAAAAGAGGAAAAAACCAATCAAAGCAAGAGATCTATATACTATAAGCAAATGGAATCGAAAGAATTTACACATATAATCATCATACATAAAGATAAGAATATGGGAAAAGTTGTAAACAACTTTATTAATTAGAAGGAAGAATTATTGTTGAGCCCTAAAACTACCTCTCTTCTACATACTTTCCTAGACCTTTTTCCCCTCACCAGTGCCTCATAAGCTATCAAAGATCATTACATATTGATTCTAAGAGTGCATTTAAGTGGTTTTATAACTATATTTTTGTGTTTTCTATTTGACTTAGATTTTGCTCATTAGCTGCAGAATGCACCACTTTCCACAGCTGACTCGTGATTTCGGAGCTGTTTTTATTGATCTATAGGTTACATGTGCCAACAAGTAAAACGAGACACGTGAGAAATTTAGGAATGATCTGGACATGGACCAGGTCCTATCTATTCAGCCAAATTCATAAAGGAAAGCCTTTGTCAAACGACGGTCAAACAAGGAGTCCTAAAGCAAACAGGTCTATGTTTTCAGCACATGAAAGGTCTGAGACTGTTCCTAGATTCATGGATCCCTTTTGACAGTTGTAAACCATCTCTACGATGCAAATCCAACATCGACCTTTTGTAGATTGAATGATCATGGAAACTAAGACGCTAAGCTCACGGGTTCTATCTTTTTACATGTCCTCTACCGAAGCTTTCTCATAGAAAAACAGTTATGTAATTTCCTCTATAAATAACGCGTTTGCCAATGCATGTAGCTAGTTTTTGATATAGCCTTGCTGTTATCTTATATAATGTTTCCATAGCATTAGTCTTGCTGTTGTAACGAGAGGATACTTCCTCTGTTTTGCAATATAAATACTTTGTTTCTTATGACTGTTTGAGCATAATTTCGGATTGACAGCGTATTAACCAAGGCCGTGTAGAGGGCCCCTACTGGCTAAGGTTTTGTTTCTTTATTTCTATAAAGTATTCATGTATCATTTTTTATTTCCATTGTAAATATTTCATAGCTTTTTCACCTGTATATATTTCATAATTCATTTATGGTGTTAATGTTTCATTCCTATACATGATTTTCCAGCACTGTATATTTTTGCTAACACTGATCAGTGTGTTTCAGGATAGGTTATGCTCGAGCTTTTTCATATAATTTTTGCATCAAATAGTGACATGAGATTAGCCTCTCTACTGACTTTGTTTTTTTTAGCTTTTCAATTTCAGTTATGCTTTGATTTCAATCTTATTTATTTGTTGTTGTTAGCTAGTTTAGATATCAAATTCTTCATGTCATTTGACGTTATCTCCAGAGCCATGGCTTAACCTCGAAAATATACTTGGCGAGCTATCAGATTATGAGTGAAGTGATTTGATTTTACTTTCATTTTTGCAATTAGATATCAGGTTCTTCATGTCATTTGACGTTATCTCTACATCCATGGATTAACCCCGAAAAGCTACTTGGCGAGCTATCAGATTATGAGTGAAGTGATTTGATTTTACTTTCATTTTTACAATTAGATATCAGGTTCTTCATGTTATTTCACGTTATCTCCAGAGCCATGGCTTAACCCCGAAAAGCTACTTGGCGAGCTATCGGATTATAAGTGAAGTGACTTGATTTTACTTTCATTTGCAAGTAGGTAATTTAGATATCAATTCTTCATGTTATTTGACGTTATCTCCGGAGCCATGGCTTAACCCCGAAAAGCTACTTGGAGAGCTATCAGATTATAAGTGAAGTTAATTGATCTTACTTTCATTAGTCTGCAATGTTTGTTTGTTTGAGTGCAAAAGTTTAGCTTTTATTTATGTATTTAGATGAGCGGTAGAGATAGCGATTTCATGATCAATATTTCATCATTTGTTTGATTTGAATAGCTGCACATTTACATTCCTGTTCAAGTACTAATTTTATCACTAGTATGTTTTAAGATCCTTTGAAGTGTTAAGCTCTAGAAGTTATCATAAGGGACATAAAACCTTGTCTTAAATTTATATCCATACTTGCCTTATAAAGTATTCTTAAAACTTAGGAATAGGATTTCCATTCGCATTAGGAGACAAACGAAGACAAAACCCCAAAACAAAATAAACTTGAAAACAATAAAAAGTAAGAAAGAGTTTGTCTTGCACATATAGTGCGCCACACTTCATCAGTTTATGACTCTCGGATTGATAATTGATGTAGAAATTTAGGACATACTAAATTGACTAAACATTTTTGGAGTAGTTGTCGGGGAAGTGTAACTAGGTAGCCGATCTCTTACATAAAAAAAAGGGAAAAATTGATAACTTCTTGAAGTATGATCTCCTCTTGCACCTAGTGTGATCTAGAGGATCATAAAACAGAGTTATTAGTTCAATAATTTCTTGATTATGCTCTCTTTTTGCACCTAGTTTGATCTGGACGATCAGAAAGAGAATTATTAGCCCGACTAAAAAATAAAAAAAAGTGAAATGCATAGAGCAAGAGATTCTAGGGGAAGGTTTATAGCTAGGGCCAAAAGTTTGATTTTCACAACTCCAGCTACTTCAAGGCATAGACAAGATACACCTCCATCCTAGACTCATACTCCCAGCCTTAGGATTCTCAAAATTCAAGGGGCAGAAAATGAATTAGAAGATTCTCCCACACCATCTACTAAATCTGATCTAGGAGAAGAACCTTTCTTCACTTCTACGGGGGAACATATTGTAATCAAAGAAGTAGAATCACTTGAAGAAGAAGGAAAGGGAGAAACTCTCTCTCATCATCCATTAATAGAAGAAATAGAAGACTCTGAGGAAACTATCATGACAGAAGAAATAGTAGATGGATTTGGAGGAGGGGGTAGAGGTAGAGGAAGAGGAAATAATGGAGGTAACAATGGAGGAGGTAGAGGTAATAATGGGGGAAATAGGGAAGGAGATAACTCATTTGGATTCCCTATAGCTGACGAGGAAACTCATACAAAAATGAAAAAAATTCACCATATGTCCTCTAAAACTTTTATGGGTTGTGAAGTGAGGATCCTGAAACATTTCTATTTGAGTTTGAAATCTTGTGCCGAACCTATGACTATATGGAAGACTCTCAAAAACTCAAACTGTTTCCTTCAACATTGAAAGGAGCTGCTTTGAAATGGTTCATGGGATTAGTCGCTCAATCTATTAGGACTTGGAATGATATGAAACAAACATTTTTGGATAGATACCTAGATTATTGTATGCCCACCAATCATAAGGATGAGGTATTCAAAATGATGCAAAAAGAAGATGAGAACTTGGAGGATTTACTTGAAAGATTTCAATACAACTTAAAGAGAGTGTAAATGAGCAATTTAGATAAGAAACCTTGAAAGCCCTTCTATTGAAAGCCATTAGAGATGAATGAATAGATATTTTAAACATGATGGGGAAGGGAGACATTTCTCAACTCAACTTCCACTTCATGACATAGCAGAACTATGTGTCCATCTCTCAAGGGGAAAATCTAAAACTGGAAAGGGGCCTAGAGATCCTTCTCTTATTAGAGCAAACAAATCTACAACTGGATCAGTAAGTAGGGTAGAGATTGGAAATATGCTTGATGAGTTCAAAACTGATATTCGAGGGAGCCTTAGTGAACAACTAGACACCCTTAAAATTCAAAACAAGCAAAAAGCAGAAGTTGATGCCTTGTCCATCTTTTGCCCAAAATGTAGAAAGAAACATGCTCTAAGGGAATACCCCTTGGATGCAAAAGTTGTAGAAACATGTATGATTTGCTCAGAAAGTCATGAGACCAAGGATTGTCCTTCAATTCCTGGGCTCAAAGCTGTCTTTCAAGAAGATCCAAATTTAGTAGAATCCCTTTGTTTTGTTTCAAGAAAACCTTGGAAAGGGCAACAAAATCAAGGATTTAACAATCCTATGAATTTTCAGCTCCCTCCAAATTGGAATTCTTGGCAACAACCTTGGCCCCAACCTCAAAATCCATACCAATCATGGGCACAAGGGATTCAAAATCCTTATGGGAGATTTGCTCAATTTTATCAATATCCTCCATCTTTTCAAAATGAAAAGCAAAATCCGCAACTTCCAATTCAAAACCCACAACTTTCATTGCCATTTCCACAACAACAACCTTCTCAACAAAATCCAAATTCTCAACTCTTGCTTCCATTTCAACAAAAGGAAAATCAACTACCAGCCCAACCATTACCAAATCTCAACAACATTAATCCTCAGAATTCTTACATGGTAGAAGGACAACAATTTCCTACCTATATGATTGTTCCTCTTAATGATGTTCAACTCAGATCTGGTAGAGTGTTAGACAAACCTTCTATAGATGTTCAAGAGCAAGATGCCTCTGAGGAGGATTGTCTTAAAGTCAATAAAGGTTCTGAGCTTCAAAACACAATCATTCAAAAAGAAAAAGAAAAAGAGTCAAGCCCCACAACTCCTATAGTTGAGCAACCTGCATCTTCATCCATGCCTCCTTTCCCTGAAAGATTACAAATTGACAAAGGGGTGGAAAAACAAATCTTGTTGCTTGAATATGATTTTCTAGATGAATTAAAGAATGTCTGTATCAAGATTCTATTGCTACAAGCCATTATATAGATTCCTATTCTAGAAAAAACAATAAAGGAGTTGAGTTTCAAAAGACCAGGTAGGAAACCAAGAGATACAAAAAGAATCTACCTGGTAGGAAAAATTGCAGATATCATGATGGGAAAAATTACCATGCAGAAATATGTGGACCCAGGTAGTCGAATTGTCAAGACACACATAAATGGGATAGAAATTCCAAATAATTTTATTGACTTAGGCGCTGCTATAAATGTTATGAGTAGACAAACTATGGAACAACTTAAACTTCCTAATCTTCATTTTACACCCACCTTACTACAACTTGAAGATAGATCAATAATCAAACCAGATGGTGTATTAAAAGGATTTCAGTCTCCTTCGATTCTTGTGAATATCCAGTAGACTTCATGATTTTGACTCCCAAGAGTAATTTAGGAGGGCACCCACTCATCTTAGGAAGACCTTGGCTAGCCACAACTAATGCTTTCATTAGTTGTAGATCTAGGGATATGTACATTCTGATGGTAGTTCGACAAAGAAATTCAATTTATATCCTCCAGCAAAAGTAATTACAGAAGTAGGAGACAATGAATGGGTCAATGCTGAAGATAGTATACAACTTGTCTTTACTATCTCTAAAATTAGTGAAGATAGTCAAATTCTGAACACATTAGAAAATTTTGAAACATCTTTAGAATATGACCACACACAATTTCGGTTAGATTCTGATATTGAATATTTGTCGTCAAGGAAAATGTCTCTTTACTCTATGGAAGAGTTTGGTATTTCTACTGTTGAAATATTTCCAAGTAAAACATTGAATATTAACAAAAATTTGGAAAAGTCACAATTGGAAGAGCTAACTAGAATCTTGCAAAAACACTCTGCTGCATTTGCATGGGAGTATACTAATATGAAAGGTATTGACCCTAAGACTTGCATCCATCATATCTATATCGAGGAAAATAGTAGACCAATCAGACAACCTCAGAGAAGGATGAATCCAAATATTAGGCAGATTGTGAAAGAAGAGCTCCAAAATCTACTCAATGTAAACTTCATTTACCCAATTTCAGATAGTTGATGGGTTTCTCCTTTGGTTATAGTACCCAAAAAGAATGGTAAATGGAGAGTGTGCATTGATTACATGGAACTGAATAAAGCAACTTTGAAGGATCACTTTCCTTTGCCCTTTATTGATCAAGTATTAGATACATTAGTAGGAACAAAGTACTTTTCATTTCTGGATGGTTTTAGTCGTTATAATCAAATTCAGGTAGCACCTGAGGATCAGGATAAGACCACATTTACTTGTCATTGGGGTAATTTTTCTTATCGAATGCTTCCTTTTGGATTATGTAATGCACCCACAACATTCCAAAGAGTAGTACTAGGAATTTTTTCTGATCTAATCCATGAGTGTGTAGAGGTATATATGGATGATTTTATAGTTTATGGTAACTCATTTGAAGAGGCATTAGAAAATTTGGAAAAAGTCCTTATAAGATGTAAAGAAACAAACCTTTCTTTAAGCCATGAAAAATGCTTTATGATGTTTACTGAACATATTGTTTTAGGACATCATATTTCAGGGGATGGGATTAAAGTTGATAGATCAAAAGTTGAAGTCATTTCCAAGTTACTTATTCCAAATTGTCAAAAAGATGTTAGAAGTTTTCTAGGATTTACTGGATATTATAGAAGATTTATAGAAAACTTCACCAAAATAGCATCTCCACTCTTTAAACTACTTACAAAAGACTGTGAATTCAAATGGGGTCCTGATTGCCAATTAGCATTTGAAACTTTGAAAACAAGAATATCTGAAGTGCCTATCTTGAGAGGACCAAATTGGAAACTTCCTTTCCATATCTACAGATGCTTCAGATACAACTCTAGGGGCTGTGTTGGGACAAAAAGTTTTAGTTCCTTATGCCATTTACTATACTAGTAAAAATTTAACTCCCACTGAGTTGAATTATACTATGACTGAAAAAGAGTTCTTAGCTGTTGTTCATGTAATCAATAAGGTTAGACATTATATAAAAGGCTATGAAACTTTTATTCATACTGATCATTTTGCAATTAGATATCTAATGAACAAACCCATTACTAATGGTAGGGTTATAAGGTGGCTCTTACTTTTACAAGAATTCAATATTACTGTGTTAGATAGACCAGGGAAACAAAACACAATACCTGATTTCTTGTCCAGGATTCAGAATACTAAAGAAGATTCTCTTGTAGAGGACAAGTTTCCTGATGAATATTTATTTGTAGTAACTACTAAGACTCCTTGGTATGTAGATATAGCTAACTATTTGGTTACAGGGAAACTACCTCCACATTTATTTCCTAGTGAAACAAGAAAGATTATTCAAGAGATTTCAAAATATTCATGGATTTCTAACAAATTGTTTAAAACAGGGCCAGATCTTGTGATCAAAAGATGTGTCAGGGAAGACGAAATGCCTGATATTCTCAAAGCATGTCATGATGAACCGTGTGATGGACACTTTGCTGACAAAAGGACATCCTATAAAATCCTTTCTTTAGGATATTATTGGTCATCCCTCTTCAAAGATGCAAAACAATATGTCAAAAGATGTGGCAGCTGCCAAAGAGTAGGGAAACCTACCCTCTCAAATGAGATGCCATTACAACCACAGGTACTCATCAAACCCTTTGAAAAATGGGCTTTAGACTTTATTGGACTTATTAATCCACCATCTAAACAGAGAAAGTATATATTGGTATGTACTGATTATGTCACTAAATGGGTAGAAGCCAAATAATTATTTTCTGCTACTGAGCACTCAATTTTTAGTTTTCTTTATGAGGATATTTTTACTCGCTTTGATGTTCCAAGAGAAATTGTGACAGATCAGGGAGGTCAATTCACATCCAAACTGGTGGAGAAGTTGATGGAAGAATACAGGGTCAAGCACAGAAAATCTAGTCTTTACCATCCGCAAGCAAATGGTCAAGTAAAGTCCACAAACAAAGTTATCGAAGGCATCATTACCAAGATTGTTCATCTACACAAAAGAGATTGGGCAGAAAGGCTTCCTGAAGCCTTATGGTCCTACAAAACTACATGGAGGAATACAACAAGACATTCTCCCTATGAACTTGTTTATGGGAAAGAAGTTCTGCTCCCCATTGAGTTCCAAGTTAGAACCTTCAAGATGGCAGTTCAATTGGGAATGGATCTATCAAAAGCTCAAAAGCATAGAATGGAGCAGTTGAATGAAGTAGATGAGATCAAACAGGAAGCAATCCTAAGAACTGATCTAGTTCAATATCAAAGAGCTAAGTGGCATGACAAATACATCAAGGAGAAAAAGTTTCAAGAAGGAGATTGGGCATTGCTATTTGATTCCAAGTTCAAAGATTTCAAAGGTAAATTTCAAACTCATTGGCTTGGGCCATATGAGATTGACAAAGTCTTTAGCAATGGAGCGATAAGAATCAAAACCATTAATGAGTATCAAAATCCTCTCATTGTGAATGGTCACAGATTAAAGATCTATCATAAGCCACTCTCAAAGGAGGAATTTGTCAAAATCTTTCAAGATAATTCTATAATAAGGCTGGTGAAGAAGAATCCTTCTTCTCCACCAACCTAGTCTTTTCATTGTTTCTTAAAAAATAATAATAATAATAATAATAAATAAATAAATTGTATAAGCCTAAAAACCAATCACTGATTGGCAGTCTTATACAGAAAATACAGGGAGAAAATCAGAAACTTCTGACGCCCTATATTTTCCAAAAAATCCCTCTCATTTTCTTTCATAGTTGTTCCATTTCATGTCACTTCACTTCACTTCACTTCACTTCACTTCACTTCATTTCATTCCATTTCATCATCACATTCTGCCAATAAAAGCCCTTTCATGACCAGTTTTCATATATCATTCATTCAGTCGTCATTCATTTCCATCCATCTCCATTCAGTCATATTTTCACTATGTCAATTTCCGCAGCTGAATTCTGATTTCGTAGTTGAATACTAATTCCGTAGCTGATTGTTGATTCCATAGCTAATACTTTGTTACTCATCACTGACAGTCAGATGTTAGCTAAATAATGATGAGAACCAAATGCAGGTATGGAAGAGGAAAATATTTTGAAGATGTTAAGCACCTAAAGCACCAACAAGAAGCAGCGAATCAAAGGTCAGTGGACGAAAGTGGTAAGATTCTAAGGTATGAGAAAAATTCATTTCAAATAGCATTTTGAAGCACATAATCTATATAGTTGTGAAACCACTGGCTCCATTATGTGTAATGATTTGCATTGATAGCTTTCATAACTCTTCCATGACCTTTGCATAATTCCACCACAAACTCCGCATCAATTTCTAATGGCCTCATGATCCGCCTCTGAATTTAGCTCGTACTTAATTGTACGTTGGAATTTCACCTGTTGAACTGGGTAATTATGAAGACGTAATCTATTGGACCACGACTCTTCTCTACCGCACAAATCTGCAGTCATTTTATGAACATGCTAACATACACTCCACTGCCTTTTTAATTCAAATTTTGCCAGACTCACTATGTTTCCATATTCTCCCATTGAAGTTGTGTTTGTTAGTACTGGCCTGTTTATACAAGCCTCCGCTCTGTGAACTCATTTTTAGTACATCTTCTGTGTTCTTTCGTTTACAACTACTGGTTTTCTCCACAATCCTTCTCCATCTTCTGCTCACACAACTGTCCCACCTCCATCAATCTGTCACTTACAGTCCATCACTCATAGAGATAATTTTAAGGTAGGAGAAAGAAATGGGCCTCCTAGTAAGAATAGAGCTGGATGGACCTAAATTTATGGAGGGTTATCCACAGTTAAAAAGCATATTAAGGAAGGCACGATGGCTGCAATTTATCCTGAAATTCAAAGGTCACAATAAAGAAGTCACGAAGACATTTGCAAGGTCTTTTAATGGCATGGAAGTTGAGGTTGGAGATCTTAAATTTTCAGTCACAGAGGCATCCATTGCAGCAACAACAGAGCTCCCACAGGAGGGGGAATGGTGGTTCAAAAACAAATACTTTGATGAGAGGGTCTGGAGGATTATTTTGCATAACCCAGGTATGGATATAACCGTCTTCAAACGTGGAATCCGTGTTTCTGCTCTAGAGGAAAAGTGGACTAGTTAATTATTGGTAATCCAGAAGTTTATTACATGTGAAGGACGGTTTGGGTCCATGTACATGTACCGCATCAGGTTACTAATGAATTTTATGGAAAATCAAACAATCAATTTGCCTTATTTCCTATTGAGTAGCCTGAAAAAGATGTCCACAACTGTACAAAAGAATCTGGATGACGTAGAGCCTCACCTTTACCATCATTGCCTTGTTAAAATTCTAATTGAAAAATAGTTGAAGGAAAGAAAGGACACTTGGGAACAATTCTTGATTAGAAACTTCTTTCAGGACCCACCTGAAACACCTGAAAGTAGCTCAGCAAGGAAAATTAGGAGAAGGAAAACAAGTGTGAACATTTAGGATACTCCTACTAACATAGCTAAAGAAACTAGTAAGGAAGAGAAGCTGTCTGAAAGTAGGAAAGAAAGAACTGAGGTTAGGAAGCAAGGGAAACTAAAGGGGAAATTAAATATTGAAGCTGCCTATCAAACCCCAGAACCTTCCTCAGAAGAGGATCAAATCCTTTCTGAAAGTAATCTACCTTAAGGAACAATTAGCTACAACAAAGGGAAAGGGAAAGAAAAACAGAGTGTAGAGAAAGGAGACACCAGCTCACAAAATCTAAGGAGGAACTCTAGCCTTAAAGGTAAACTGAATAAAGTAAAAACTAAAGGGGCCCACTTCATAGACTTAGGAGGGGAAACACCAGAACAATCTCCAACAATCCCTCCTGACCATAGCCCACAACATTCTCCTTTTTCTCAACTAGATTTTGAGATCAGTCCTTCTCAACCAGATTTTGGGGTCAGTCCAAGAAAGGCTACACCTGAAATATATCCAACCCAGTAAGAAATGTATGATTTTATTGAATCATTGGTAAAGACTACAACAGATCAAGGCACTTCATCTACTCAGCCTAATAGAGCCCAAGAAGTTTTAATCCAATCACTAAAATAGGGAGTTTTTGAACTGGAAGTCCTGAATAGACACATCAAAAGAGAAAATGAAACATTGAAAGAACAGAGTAGGTTGGATAAAATTATCCATGACAACACCATGTTGCATCTTGGGCTATGGCGGAAGAAAAATAGGAAATTGAAGAAAAGAACAGAAGGTTGAGCAGAGCTCTTATCAACCTCAAATACAGGTGCCTAATGAGGAAGCCTAGGATGATAGTGGTACCAAGGAAGAAGAAAAGAAGGCTGGATGTATTAGCAGAGGTCTCAGAACAAATGAGCTGAAGGGAGGATGGTCACAATTTTGGTTGCATGAGGACATGAAACACCTTCACAGTGGGGGTATGTTGAGCCCTAAAACTACCTCTCTTCTACATACTTTCCTAGACCTTTTTCCCCTCACCAGTGCCTCATAAGCTAATAAAGACCATTACATATTGATTCTAAGAGTGCATTTAAGTGGTTTTATAACTATATTTTTGTTTTTGCTATTTGACTTAGATTTTTCTCATCAACTGCGGAATGCAGCCACTTTCCGCAGCTGACTCGTGATTCCGCAACTATTTTTATTGATCTATAGGTTACAGGTGTTGGCAAGTAAAACGAGGCACATGAGTAGTTTAGTGATGATCTGGACATGGACCAGGTCCTATCTGTTCAACCAAATTCGTAAAGGAAAGCCTTGGTCAAACGACGGTCAAAAAAGGAGTCCTAAAGCAAACAGGTCTCCATTTTCAGCACGTGAAAGGTCTGAGACCGTTCCTAGATCTGTGGATCCCTTTTGAGGGTTGTAAATTGTCTCCATGATGCAAATCCAACATCCATCATTTTTAGATTGAATGATCATGGCAACCAAGATGCTAAGCTCGCCAGTTCTGTCTTTATATGTGTCCTCTACTGAAGGTTTCTCATAGAAAAATAGTTATGTAATTTCCTCTATACATAATGCGTTTTCCAGCGCATGTAGCTATTTTTTGATATAGCCTTGCTGTTAGTTTATATACTGTTGCCGTAGCATTAGTAATGTTGTTGTAATGAGGGGATACTTCCTCTGTTTTGCAGTATAAAGACTCTGTTTCTTATGACTGTTTGAACGCAATTTCGGATTGACAACGTATTAACCAAGGCCGTGCAGAGGACCCCTGCTGGCTAAGGTTTATTTCTTTATTTTTGTAAAGTCTTCATGTATCATTTTCTTATTTCCATTGTAAATATTTCATATCTTGTTCACCTGTATATATTTCATAATTCATTTATGGTGTTAATGTTTCATTCTTGTACATGATTTTCCAACACTGTATATTTTTGCTAACACTGATCAGTGTGTTTCAGGATAGGTTATACTCGAGCATTTTCATATAATTTTTGCAACAAATAGTAACATGAGATTGGCCTCTCTGCTGACTTTGTTTTTTTTTATCTTTTCAATTTCAGTTATGCTTTGATTTCAGTCTTATTTATTTGTTGTTGTTAGCTAGTTTTGATATCAAATTCTTCATGTCATTTGACGTTATCTCTAGAGCCATGGCTTAACCCTGAAAAGCTACCTGGTGAGCTATCAGATTATGAGTGAAGTGATTTGATTTTACTTTCGTTTCTGCAATTAGATATTAGGTTCTTCATGTCATTTGACGTTATCTCCAGAGCCATGGCTTAACCCCGAAAAGATACTTGGCAAGCTATCAAATTATGAGTGAAGTGATTTGATTTTACTTCCATTTCTGCAATTAGATATCAGGTTCTTCATGTTATTTGATGTTATCTCCAGAGCCATGGCTTAACCCGAAAAAGCTACTTGGCGAGCTATCGAATTATAAGTGAAGTGACTTGATTTTACTTTCATTTGCAAGTAGGTAATTTAGATATCAATTCTTCATGTTATTTGACATTATCTACGGAGCCATGGCTTAACCGCGAAAAGCTACTTGGCAAGCTATCAGATTATAAGTGAAGTTAATTGATCTTACTTTCATTAGTCTGCAATTTTTGTTTGTTTGAGTGCAATAGTTTAACTTTTATTTCTGTATTTAGATGAGTAGCAGAGACAGTGATTTCATGATCAGTATTTCATCATTTGTTTGATTTGAATAGCTGCACATTTACATTCTTGTTCAAGTACTAATTTTATCACTAGTATGTTTTGAGATCCTTTGAAGTGTTAAGCTCTGGAAGTTATCATAAGGGACATAAAACCTTGTCTTAAATTTATATCCATACTTTCCTTCTAAAGTATTCTTAAAACTTAGGAATAGGATTTCCATTTGCATTAGGAGACAAACAAAGACAAAACCCCAAAACAAAACAAACTTGAAAATAATAAAAAGTAAGAAAGAGGTTGTCTTGCACATATAGTGTGCCACACTTCATCAGTTTACGACTCCCATATTGATAATTAATGTACCAATTTAGGACATACTAAATTGACTAAACAATTAAAACCATGAAGTTTGATCCATTGTCACTCTTCCTGCTTGGGTTCCAACCAACATCACTTCAAAAGAATAATGCTCTGGTAGCATAATAGTACTTGCTTACAATCTCAAACCTCACACCAATAGTATCTCCTTAGAAATCCTCAAATTCCAGCCCCTGGTCACTTAGATGAGTGCTCAATTTATAGGAAAATGATGGTGGTTTGGTCATAAATGAGGGTATTGAATGGCCTTCCAAACTTAGAGTTAGCTTCCATGGAGGAAGGGATAAGAGGATAGGAGGTTACTTAACTTATTCCCTATACAATGTTGAGCTCACAGGAGATGCTAAGTGTGGGAATCTTCTAGATGGCTCCAGAGGATAAGAATATTGCCAGAACCCTAGGATGATTTCGCTCAATCTCACCCAACGTAGGTCAAAGTGGGCATAAGTGCTCTAGAAAGAACCTTAACATGGGCCTACCTGCACTGAAGCACACTTACCTTTGACTAATGTTGTGCTAGTCCCTCAAGGATGCATTTTTGGAGGGCTTGAGGACAAGAAACTCTCAAGGAAGGAGGCATTCAAAGTGTCAACTTTTCTATGGCATGTAGCAACTGAATTAGGGTTTGATGAGCCCCAAAATTATTGATCTGAATGATGGGAGTGATGTTCCCAAATGGACCTATAACACATCCCTTCCCCATTGATGTCCTCTTGTTCACCCTTCATGGTCCACACCTTCTCCTTGGTCTTATGCACCTCAATACCCTTCCCAACCTTCCAATCATTCATTTCATCCATATGCTCCCCACATCCTTAGTGGAATACCCCATCACAAGGTTGGAGGCCTCCATTAGACCAACCTCCCACCTTACTGCCTCCACCTCAATCTCAACCACAACTCCTTCATCTTGCTCCACCTAAGAAACCTCAAATTCCTACCTAACTAAATCTGAACCCGAACAACAAATAGGCACAATAGGTCTATAGCAGAGAGACATCCTACCCTAACTATGCTATGGAAATTCAAGAAATCAACCTTAGGTCTAGAAGAGTGCTTCCAGATAACCAACCTCCATCTTCACCTAAGGAGATTGAAGAGGAAAAGGAAGAGGGTGTTCCTTAAGCCAATCCACCTCTGTTTCCTGAAAGATTGATCCATCCTAGTCAACACACCTAAGAAGAGACTGAAATTCTGAGAGAATTTAAAAATTTGTGTGTTAAATTCCCACTCCTCCAAGACATCAAGGATGTCCACATCTACAACAAGCTAATTAAGGAGAAATTCTTCAAACATCCTAGGAGGAGAAATAAAGACACCCCTACCATTAATCTCATTAGACAGTTTTATGAGTTAGTGCTAGGGAGAGTGATTTTCCAAAAGTATCTAGACCCTGGAAGTCCTATGGTAGATGTGCACATTGATGTCATCATTGTCGCCCACACCTTTATTGATCTTGGAGTTTCCATCAATGTAATGACTAAGGAAAACATGCTCAAAATGAATCTATATGGATCATTAAGAAAGACCACAAAAATATTGCATCTTGCAGACAGACCCATAACAGCTCCTAGGGTAGTTTCCGAGGATGTTATGGTCTCTATTGATTACTAGAAGTGCCCTGATAACTTCTTAGTTCTCCAGTCCAAGACCAATTTCAATGGTTGTCCTCTGATCCTTGGCAGGCCATGGCTAGCCATTGTTGATTCTTACATAAGTTACAGGGCATGGAACATGACCATTAAGAATGGGCATTTGTCCAAATAGTTGGTCCTGTACCCTCCTGCTCAACCATCCCTATAGCATGACTTACCCTTATGGTTGGAAGAGGAGGAGGAATATTAGGTATACCATACGAAATCCTACCTAATCTATACCATAGGTGATATTATAGGAGGGGGGAAACATGACGAATATGACCTCATTGATAAAATCCTCCAAAACTAGCCCCTCAATGCCATGGCTCTTGATGAGTTGGTGAAGAAATATGAAGAAAACCCTTGGACTAATTTGTTCTTAGTTGATTCAAGCCTTGCTCATATCAAAATGGTAGAATTTGTTCCATCTCAAACATTGAAAATCAACACCTCTCTCTTAGCCCATCAGGAAGAGAAGTTGTTGGTGAGCTTCAGTATTGTAGCAATAATGCTGCAGCTCCTGGGACTCCCTTCTTTACTTTTATCAACCTGGTAGTTCGTAGCAAACTTGGAAGCGACAATTTTGTATGCACAAGTACTAGCTCTTGTCGTAGCTGTCACTTGGTCAGCTGGCACAAGTCCGCTAGGGGCTCAAGCCAACTTCTATGAGCTTTGAGAAGAAGCTTGTTAACAAATGTAGGTTTTAACCCCGTATAGAAATTACCTGCATACGAATTCTAAATCACAGGAAAAATAAAATGCGAGAGCATAACACATAAAACACATATACACAGAGATTTCC
>APFE030534105.1:0-18149 GCA_000404065.3 Pinus taeda | reverse complement strand
TGGAACACCACCATCCAAGGAACTTGAAGGCCCTCTGTTTATTAGATAAACAACAATATCTACAGCATCTGCCCAAAACTGTAAAGGCAATCGTGCATGCAATCTCATGCACCTTGCACGCTCCATGATTGTCCTGTTCATCCTTTTTGACACACCATTTTCTTGTGGTGTTCTTGGAACTGTCTTCTCTCTGAGAATTCCATGCTTTGAACAGTACCTATCAAACTCTTTGCTGCAATATTCACCTCCATTGTCTGATCTAAGACACTTCAATTTCTTTCCTGTCTCAATCTCAACCAAAGCTTTCCATTTCTTGAAAGTATCAAATACATCGGATTTATTCTTAATACAATAAATCCAAGTTTTTCTAGTTGCATCATCAATAAAAGTAACATAATAACGAGAGCCACCGAGAGATGATACCTGAGCAGGTCCCCATACATCTGTATGCACAAGCTCCAATTTTTTCATTCTTCTTTTCTTTCCCAACTCTGAGAAATCTGACTCTCTCCTGTTTTCCATAAATGCAATTCTCACAGAAGTCCAAATCAACATTCTTCAAACCCGGCCACAAATTCCTTGAGTGAAGAATCTTCATTCCTTTTCACTCATGTGTCTGAGCCTATGATGCATGCCATAATGCTGCATCTGCTCCTTTGGAAGTTAAAGCATTAACAGAGTTAGAAATACTATTGTATAAATACAATGTACCAACCTTTCGCCTTTTGCTATTACCAGGGCTCCTTTGGTGACCTTCCAAGCTTTATCTGTGAAAGTTGTCACACAACCTTCACCGCCTAACTGCCCTGTTGAAATCAGATTTTTCTTTAGATCTGAAACATGCCTTACCTCCTTTAGTAGCCATTGGTTTCCATTCTGCTGTTTTACAAGAACCTTACCCATTCCAACAATTTTACAGGGTTTATCACCACCCAAACGAACTTGTCCAAAATCTCCTTGGACATAGTCATGAAAGTATTTCTTATCAGGTGTGGCATGGAATGAGGCCCCTGAATCTACCACCCAGGAATCAATAATATTTTCAAAAGAAAGAATCAAAGCATCTTGTAACACCTCACCTGTCACATTTGCTTCATGATTGTTTTCTTGGTGTGAATCTCCTTCTTTTCCCTTCCGAGATCTACAGTCTTTCTTTAAGTTTCCTTTCTTTCCGCATTTCCAGCACACTATCCCCAATCTGGACTTGGATCTGCCTTTCCTTGATTTACTGCGATATCTTGAGATCTTTCCTCTTTCCATTTTTATTCCTCTAGACTCTGCACTCAAAGCATTTCCTGATGTCTCACCGGAGCTTTTTCGTCGCATTTCCTCACTAAGGATAGCACCGACAACATCATCAAACTTTAAAGTACTAGATCCAGAAACAAAGTTACTGATAGCCATTACCAAACCATTCCAACTTTCTAGTAATGAGCACAAGAATAACAGAGCTCTAAATTCATCATCAAAGTTTACCCCTACAGAACATAATTGACTTGTAACAGTATTAAAATCATTTAAATGATCTGCAACAGATCCACCTTCTAACATCTTCATATTAAATAACCTTTTCATAAGAAATACCTTGTTTGAGGCCGAGGGTTTTTCATATAGTTTCGCTAATGCCTTAATCAAACCCTATGTCGTTGTTTCCTTCGAAATGTTGAAGGCGACCGACGCTGCAAGGCACAACCGTATTGTTCTGAGTGCCTTTCTATCGGGAAGGTTCCATTCTTCATCTTTCATACCCGTCGGCATCTTTGTTTTTCCACCCAATGGTAGGTATAGATCTTTCTGATACAGATAATATTCCATCTGCATCTTCCACAACGGGAAATTTTGGCCGTTAAATTTCTCGACCCTAAAATTACCATCTTCTGCCATTGTTCCCACTCGAACAAGGAACCCTACTTTCCTACGAGTTTATGAACCAAATAGACCTTCGGCTCTGATACCAGTTGTTAGAAAATTAAATATTATGGAGCAATGGAAACACATAAAATATTGCAGAAATATAAAAACACAGAAAACGCACAAAACAAGAGAGACATAGATATACGTGGTTCACCCAGTTTGGGCTACGTCCACCTCGAATAGCCAGTCCTTCCTTTCTATTATCTAGCAAAATGAAGAGACACAACCTACAACAAATCCGCTGTAATATCCTCTGTTTTCTCTTACAGTCCCACCTCGCTGTTTCTTGCTCACACAGAATATACATCTATCTCACAGCCTCAAATACAATGCCCTTATACAAAGAGAGGGGTTTCCTTCTAGGGAAAAAAACCCTAAACTAAACATAAGTTCTACCTTCAGATCATCTGCCTAATGAACGGCCCAGATTGACTAGAAATTACTATACTTTTACAAGGCAAATTTACATCTTTTTTTAGCTTCGGGGGCGCTGCCCCCGAACCCCCTAGCTGGGGGGATCGCACCCCTTGGACCCCCGCCGGGGGGACAAGTCCCCCCCGCACCCCCTCGCGTGGAGGGGTGTACAAAACTTCCTGGGGTATACATCTGGCTGAAACAAAGACCTCTGAACAATCATGCTCCACACACAACAAAGAAGAGAATGCAAGCTACTGAAAGAGATTCCATTACTTCTAGGAAGGTAAAATACATGTGTCTAGACTACCTCTATCTCAAGAAAACATCTTTTTGTATTTTTGAATAAGTTGTCAGAATTATCATGCATAGGCTTTCACTATTCTTGACCGTGCAGAGGTGGATTGGCGAGGAGAAATGCTTGGAAGAGGTCGGGAAGGTTCAAAGAGGGCCTAAGGGGTCCCTAACACCCTTCCAGAGAGTTTCCCAGAGTTTGACTATCAAGAAACCTCATTTGTGAGATTCTACAGGAAGTCTACAGGGGTTCTACAGGATGTTCAGGAATTTCTACAGGATGTTCAGAAATTTCTACAGGATGTTCAGAAATGGGATTTTGGAGGATGGATGAGTTAGGAAAGATGAGGGGATGGGTATGGAAGTAGGATAGGGGTCTAAAGTGGTCCATGGACTGGTGGATGGAGTTGGGAGAAGGTGTAGATGGTTGAATTTGGTCAAAGAAGGCTGAAACAATGGTTGCACAAAAATGTAGGGTTATGTGGGCAAAATGACAAACGTGAGGCAAGAAACCAAGTTAGGAGATGGAACAGATGGTTCTAATGAAGTTTGGGTGGATGAAGAAGTGGTAGAGGAGTTATGCAATGTATATTTCCAACTGAACCAATAAAGACTTGCAAGTAATCAAAGTCCTAGTTATACCAACCTAATCTGATCTAGATAATAGTAAAGTGAATGAACAGAAGCTTTATTTGCAAGGAAAACATGTATATTAACTATGCAACGAAACATCTCAAATATCTGAACATGTAACCAACTTTTGCAAATGAAAATCGTACACTAGTGATTGCATGGCAAAGAAAAAATAGTGTTTTTGTTTGGGACAACAAGGTTACTTTGATCCCAGCCCCTAATCCTATGAGGGAGAGGTGAAACCAAAGGTGATCGTTGGCCTTTCTTTGGAGCTTTTTCCCCTTTGATATCCTACCAACTTAATCTAAACATTAGAATCCTTTCTAACCATCAACTGTAACCTAGCACAATTTTTGCAAATGCATAAAGGAGAAGCAACGATGCTTAAAGGAGAAATAACAATACATAAAGGAGGCCTTGGCTCTTAGGTTGGGTCCAACCCTAAGAGCTACGTCTCCTATAAATAACTCAGAGCTGATGCAAAATAGGACTGCTTGTCATTATCAAAAAATAGTCATCAACCGAAAGTTATGCCATAATGGCTACAAGAAAGCGAGCTAAAAGTGGCAGCATTACAGTGCAAAAAATGCAATAGTTTCAAAAGTTTAGAAGGCTGAGGCCTTCTTATTTATACATCATGAGGGGCCTAGAAGGCCACCTAAATTCAAGGGACTCAGCTGTCCCAACTGCTAGTAGACAGTCCCTCTTCCCAAATCTGCTTGGCTGCCTTTAGGATCCATTTTGGTGGCCTGTGAGCTCAGAGTTGAGGGTGGAGATCCCAAGGAATGGCCATTTAATGTCAGAGACAAACCCCCTATGAATCCTCACCTCAAGCTTGGTTGTCACCTAGCCCATGATTGCTCGGTTTTGCTCCAACATTTGTCCAAAAAACCTAAAATAACCACGTATTAGCCTCCTAGGTAGAGTGACCACCCTTATTCGTTCAAATGACATAAACATACTAAAAACATGCATAATATATGAAAATGGAGGATTGAACAAGGATTGAACAAGGACAATTAGGCAAAATGAGCCCAATAAGTTACCCAATTCGGGGCTCATCATCACCCCCCTACTAAATGGGTTGCTCATCCTCTGAGCAACTAGTCTAGCTCCTCATCCTTGATTCCTTTGATCACCTCCCTCACATCCCAGGCTTCTGAAGTAATATCTTCTTCACTGTCATGGAATCGGGCCTTCCTTTCCACCTCTTCCCACTGCTTGTGCTCCTCTTCTTCTGTGCCTTCTTCTAGCAACCCCAAAAGCAAAGATGAACTTAACTTGAGGCCTATCCAGCAGCCCTGAAGATTCTGCATAGACTTTTTGTAGAGAGGAACTCATGCCAAGGCCTCCCTCATTCTAGTTGGGGTGTGGTATTCTCTAATTTTGAGGCTGTGGGACAATGTGTTCCACCTACGGGTGCAAGCATGAACACAGTTGTCCCCCAATAGTCGCTCCATGTCTTCAAAATGTGCTATGGCCTGAGCTTGACGATCCATGTAATCTAGCAGGGCCTGAGAGTTGTTTGCTAGGTGTTGGTGGGCGGATATCAATGTTGAGGGGTCCCCTGGCTCTGCTCTAATCAGTAGTGGTTCCTGTAGTTCCTGGTCCATGACATTTCTGACCTCTGCTGCTCTCTTTTCTTCATGGTTTAGCCATGAGGTCATGGCCATAAGCTGCATGTCCCCTACTACTGTGTTGGGGTCCCACGAGGTCATGTTGGGAAGGGTCAAATTATGAAGGTAGAACTCTGATAGCTTGGCCTTGTATTCTGACGAACTACTGTTACATAAAGCCATGAATTGTTGGGGGTTTTAGATTTGAGTGATACCCCTCTGTGCCAAAGTGTTGATCTGAAATTGCTGCCACTGATCCCTAAGGTATATGGCGTAGGATTTGGCCGGTTGCCTACACTGCAGAGCTTCCATTGCCCAACTAGCCATGTAGGCTAGTTGGGCCTCCTTCTCTTGTATTTGTTGTTTTAGAGACTATATCTCTAGGCCTACTTGTAATTATCCTTCCTGTAGTTGCCGATTTAGTGTCTCAAATTCAGCTTGCATTCCTTCCTCTCTCTGAGGTTCTTCTGTGGTATCTTTGCTGTTGTGGCCTCCTCCTATTGTTGTTGTTCTCCCAAGAGGTGAGGCCTATCTTCTTTCCTCTGTCCTTGTAACTATAGCTGCTGTCTAAGTAGCTCATTCTCTTCCCATAGCTCTCCACATGCCATACCCTTGCCAATTCTCTTTGGGCATCCTTGAGTTTTTCCTCCAGAGGACCTATATCTACCACCCCCTTGGATTTAGTGATCTTCATCCAAGTGTGGGTCCTCACTCTTTCTTCCTCTAGTGATAGGAAAAGTGGCACTATGAATTTTTGAGGAATGATTTTCCCGGCCTCTAAGAAGTTATAGTAAGAGCCCAAGCTGGGCTGGGGGCTTGGTTCCATAATGGTGTCAACCTTCTCTTCCTCCAGTGATGACTTGGCTGCTTTTTCCTCCATTTTTCGGTCTCCTTCAACCTAGCCAATGTTTCCTGTAGAGCAGCCTTGGCATCTTGTAGAGAGGCCTCTCAGTTCAACTTTTCCATCCTTTCTTTCCATGTGGATTTCTTCGGGCTTCCCCCCTCATATGTGATGGATGTATTTTTTATGGATGGGGTATCTTCAACTGTAATTGGTCCTTTGGACTGTTTCTCCTTTGGTCTGCCAGTTTTAATCCTCGTGCTTCTTCTCGCCTTAAAATACATGGAAGGCTCCCTCTTCTGCTTTTATTTTTGCTTTGGAGATGTGCTGAGGGTAGCCACCACAGCTGCTGCCTCCCTAGCTAGAATCTCAGGAGATTCCTCCTTCCCTTGCCCTTTTTCTAGACTTCCTATAGAAAGTCCTGTGCTGACTGTTTTCTAGTTTCCTGTAGAAGCAGTTTTTGGACTTCTTGTAGAAATGGCCTTCTGGCTTCTTGTAGAACCAGTTGGCACTATTTTGGCCTGCTTGGCTAGGGGTGCTTTCTCCTTTAGTTTGGCTGTGGCTGCCTTAGGTGTGCCTTCGCTTGCTTGGACTTTTTCAGTCCTTTCTGCCCTGCTCTGCAATCTCTTCTCCCTAAGTGTTTGTGTCATTTTTCCACCCACAATTTTGGCCTCAGTAGCTTGGCCTTTCTCTCGTTTCTCTTTTTGTCCTTGCTTTGGTGGTCTGCCCAGGGTTTCTTGACCATTGGCTTTCTTTTCTGCCTCAATGTGCTCCTTCTCCTCACTACTGGAGGAAGTGAGTTCCTTGACCAAAATTCGGATATCATCATCCTTAGACATATTGCGAAAAATCTCCCAGGAGAGAGGGACAATATAGGTATGGAGTGCATCTTCTACTAGAAGCTTGATAAGCCCATGATGGGCCAGCTGGTCTAGTGTCCCTTCCTTCAGTTTTGTGGCACACTCAATCAAGGATTGCAGGAGGAAGTAGGGGATGCTCAACTTTTGTTCTGTGGGTAAATCCATTTTGTGCCTAAGTTCAATTAGCAAACGGAAGTGATAACCATACACAATACTGAACCGCCCCTCACAGGTAATATATTTCATAATCTGAATGCTGAATTTGCTCCAAAATGGCTATAGGATGGTTTTCCGAACCCCATTCTTATCCTCTGAAAACTGTTCCTCTGGTAAGAAGAATTCCTTTTTAGCCTTTTGGCCCAATTTCCTCTCCTCTTTATCCCAGGGTATCCCCATTGGTAGATCAATGACTCTACTAATGAGTTGTGGGGTGAGCTTTAGGGTCAACCCTCTGAAGTTTACAATGGCTAGTGTCTTTGATTTAGGCTTTAGGGACCTTAGGAATTCCTCTGTTATTTCATCATTGTGACCTTGAATTTTGTCATAGAAGGTCATCCAGTTTGCATGGGAAAATAGGTCTACCACCTCAGGAGTTTCTCGCAATTTCTTGGAATCGGAAGGTTCCTTTCTGATAAACCCTCCTGGCATGGTGAAAAATGCTTTGTTTTGGCTTGTGCTTTAAGCAGAAGGGGAATTCTATGCGTGTTTCCTCCTCAGAACGTTGAAACAGTATCCCTTAGGTCACTTTGTATCAATTCCCCGGTTTTAAAACTCGACTTCCCTTGTACAGAAGGACGACTTTGGTTTCCCTAAACAGAGTGCAGAGCTAAATTTCCACCCGCCAGCATACACATAATAATGTAAAATTCACATTTTTTTCTCCCACCGGTTAGCCTTGACAGTGTTTCAACTTCTCTACAGGAGGAATTTTCTTCAGGACCCGTGGAGAAAATTTTGGACGCAAACCAACGAAGAAATTTCATGCAACCACAAGTAAACTACTATTTTGGATTCACAGATAGACACGCTTTTAAGTTTCCTACTCCAGCACGTCGAATTCACCGCATTTTGAAATATCATGCATGTGAATGGTGTGTTCAGGCCTACCTCTCTTCGAATTGCCAACCTCGACGTAGAAAGTCCAGGTTTCTTTGTTATGCCAGGTTTCCTGTAGTGCTTCGTCCTGTAGAAAGCTTTTCCGGCTTCTGGAGGATGTCACGATGCTTCTGGACAAGTCTGAAACATGGAAGGACGTTGGAATGGGCTGAGAAGCTCAGGCTAACAAACTACAGAGGAGGAGGACGTGTATTCTGCTGTGAAAACGGTTGCAAGTGCGAATGACAGCGGTTCACCATGAGTTATTCGGCCGAGCAATTTGAATTACTGTGCAATTCATGGCGCGGGGGTGAGCTGTCCAGGCCGATCCATTAGCCAATGTCACTGCCATCATTCTTTAGCATGTCTTCGACTGCCAAATCCTTTCTTCTACCATTAACTGCCGCCATTCCTGTCACACTATCGATTCTCCCCGACTAGACACTTTCCATGTGTCAACTGCCCGTCTCTTTGGCATAACCGGGCTCGTTCGGATCCCACAATGCCATGTGACTGGTTGTGGGTGGCCAATTGACTAGCCATCGAACTTGTTCAATCCACCCATTTCACACTCATGCAAATTTTAGAGTATAGTTCATGCAATTCGACGAATAAGGTTAGACACTTACCTGTGCGGCCGTGGATGTGTTCTGCAGGCCTCGGGACGTGGAATGTTGGATTTGCTTGCTGCTGCTTCGTGCACGGGTGCTGGAGCTCCTTTTTCATTGGCTGATGCTAGATGTAAGACTTCGGGACCCGACCCTCTGGTTGTAGATGCTGCATGTGCCGGCTTTGTCTAATTTGAGATACTGGTGTCTACATAGTATGTTCTCCAGCTGGATCAGCTACTACAGGATTTCTATAGGACATCCTGTAGCTGCTTCTCCTCCTGGGATGCATGCTCAAATGAGTAGGATTGCATTCATGTATGAAGGGTCCTCATGGAGTTTTGACAGGTAGAGTTTGCGTTCCTCTGCATGCTTGATTTGTCACTTGGAAAAAAAAAAATTTAATCTGAGGAAACAGAACTATTGTATAACTGTCCAGGAATACCTAACCAGATTGTTGCAATGGCGGTGGAAGGAGATGAAACAAGTGGAGGATGGAAGAAAAGAGTGGTCGCATGACCCATCAACAAATTTCAAGCTTCAAATCCCTCTCCAGAATAGATTCTGGCCTACCCAAAGGCTCTACAGGATGTTTCTTGTAGAAATGCAGAACTTCCTGTAGAAGGTTGAACCTCGACCAGATTGTGTCAAAATCCTAAAAAAAAGTGAGTGTGCATGGAGGGAGTGTATGTGAGGATGCCTGGTAACTTGGTATGAACCCCTGTCCTTATTTTTGGAGGCCTCCTTTCTGCACTGTATTCCTGCAACCTAAAATAATTCTTCAGAGATTAAACTTGCTTCCTTTTCTTTTTTCCTTTTTTTCTCTTTTTTTTTTTTTGAGAGAGAGACAGCAGGGGTGCCTCCATGAGGTTTTCACCCCTACTATCCGTCTTGGGCGCCTCAGAGAGGTTTTCACCCAAGGGTCTTTTTATTCAAATTCTTTATTTTCTGAGAGATAGCAGGGGCGCCTCCATGAGGTTTTCACCCTTACTGCCTACCCTGGGTGCCTCAGAGAGGTTTTCGTCTAGGGATCTTTTTATTTCCTCTTTTTTTTTTTTTGATGATCAAGGTGTGGCCAGAATAGAGGCAGAACCCTTCTCTATTACCAACACTGATTTTTCCACAGTTTCAATGAACTCCTGCCTCGAAAGGGGTTTCCTGTAGATCTTCAGTCGATGCCCATTGATGAGCATGGGGATGGATTCTTCATCAATGGTCCCGATAAGGACTGAACCATTGTCATTGCATTTCTCCATTGTATATGGTCTTAGCCATCTTGTCCTTAGCTTCCCTTTGAAATCCTTGTGTCTGGAGTCATACAGTAGCGCTGAATCTCCCGGATGGAATTGCTTTTCATTAAGGTGTCGGTCATGCCATATCTTCCTCTGAAGTTGAACCACTTTCGAGTGGAGGAGGGCCTGCATTCTGTGTTCATCTAACCCATTCGATTGCAATAATCTTTCACGTTGAGCATGGCTGAGATCTAGGTCTAGCTGAGCTGCCATCCTCAATGTGTTGTACTCAAACTCTATTGACAGCAGAGCTCTCTTCCCGTAGACTAGCTCATAAGGTGTGAAACTGGTGGTGGTCTTCCAAGTGGTGTTGTAGGCCCAAGTGGCCTCAACCAGGCGATCTGCCCAATCTTTTCTATTGTTGCTCACCACCTTAGTCAAAATCCCTTCTAATGCTCTATTAGTGACTTCCACCCGCCCATTTGCTTGAGGATGATATGGGGTGGAATTCCTATGCTTGATCTTGTGATGAGCGAGCAAGTCTTCAATTAAGTTGGAGGTGAACTGGATTTCTTGATTGGTGACTAACTCTCTTGGGTAGCCAAATTTGTAGAAGATGTTTTCTCTTAAAAACTCAGCCACCTTTTCTTCTATCCCTGCTTTGATTGCCTTTGTTTCTACCCATTTTTTCAGGTAGTCAGTGCACACAATGATGTAAGACCTTTGCCTTGAAGGAGGGTTGATAGGACCCACAAAATCCATGCCCCACTTCTCAAATCGCTCGAGGGTCACTTGAGGTTGGAGAGGCATTTCGTCCCTTGGAGTCGGTTTCCCCATCCTCTAGCATCGGTCACACTGGCTGATGTATCTTCTGACATCTTGATGAAGAGTGGGCCAATAGTAGCCTGCCTGTAGAATTTTGAAGGCAATCCTCTTTGCTGCAAAGTGGCCTCCACAGGGTCCATCGTGATAGGTTAGGAGAATGTCAAAGACTTCCTCCTCCCTAACACAACACCTCAAGATCTGATCCGGGCCAAGTTTGAATAGGTTGCCCCCGATCCAAGTGAATGGGGCACTCCTCCTCATGATTATGCTCTTCTCATTTGAGGATAGATGTGGAGGGAACTGTGCTGAGACCAAGTAGTTTGCTATATCAACAAACCAAAGAGAGAGTACTGAAATAACAAATAGATGTTCATCTAGCATCTGGTCATCCACTGTTCCTTCTTCACCTGCAGGCAAATCCAATCTAGACAAGAAGTCAGCAACAACATTTTATTTACCCGGTTTGTCAACTATAGTCAAATTAAACTGCTGCAACAAAAGTAACCATCTAATGATACAAGCATTTACATCAGGATTATTCATTAAATATATAATCGTAGCATGATCAGTATGTACAAATGTTTGATAACCAGTGATGTAGTGTCGGAAATTGTTCAGGGAATGGACCACGGCCAAGAACTCTTTCTTGGTTACAGTATAGTTCATTTATGCCTTGGATAGGTTTTTGCTGACAAAGTATATGGCATATGGAAGTTTCTCCTCAACTTATCCTAATGTTGCCCCTATGGCTTTGTTCAAGGCATCAATGTGGATGTGGAAGGGTAGGGCCCAGTTTGGGCCTCTCAAGATCGGGGCAGACACTAACTTATCTTTCAACTCATTCAGAGCCCCTTGATAGTTGTCAATCCATTTAAACTCAACATCTTTCCCTAAGAGGCCAAACAATGGTGAGACTAGCTTACTGAAATCTTTAATGAATCTTCTATAATATCCCGCTAAGACTAGGAAACTCCAAACATCTCTTACCTTCTGAGGAGATGGAACCTTTTTGATGATAGAAATTTTGTTAGGATCCACCTGTAATCCTTGACGAGAAATGGCATGACCTAACACAGTTCCTTCAGTCATCAGGAATTCACATTTTTCAGGACTGAGGGACAGGTTCATCTCAATCCACTTGTTTAAAACTTTTCCCAAGTTGGACAAGGCTTCTTCGAAGTTAGACCCATAAGGAGTAAAGTCATCCATATAGATTTCCACCAAATCATGAACCAGCTCAGCAAATATGCTGAATACAACTCTCTGGAAATTGGTAGGAGCATTGCATAGCCCAAAGGGAGAGACTCGGTAAGCGAAGGTACCCCATGGACAAGTGAAGGTGGTCTTATCTTGGTCCTTCAGGCTGATTTGGATCTGATTATACCCGCTGAACCCATCTAGGAAAGAGAAGAACTTCTTTCCTGCTAGTCCATCCAACACTTGATCTATGAAAGGCAAAGGGAAGTGGTATTTCTTGGTGGATTTGTTTAGTTATCTATAATCTACACAGATTCTCCACTTCCCATTTTTTTGCAATTCCTATTTAACGATGTCCTTAATGGCCGGATTCATTCTCCTCTGAGGCTGCCTGACTAGTTTACAGTCCTCTTTAATGTAAATATGATGGGTACAGACCGAAGGATGGATTCCTTTCATTTCCTTATAGCTCCAGGCAAAAGCCTCCAAATGGAAGTTCAAAAGTCTACATAGCTCTTTTTCCTGAGAGGGAGAGAGACACCAACTCTTCTAAGGACATTGCACTGAGAGGAGGATTTTGGATTAAGTTCTCAATCAAATCATCCTCGATTTGAAGACCTCCCCTGGTGGCCTCCACTGTGCACAATGGTGCAGAGTAGACCTCGTCCTCATATCCTTCTTCCAACCAGAGGGGTAAGTCATGTTCTAGCATAGGTTGGGCAGGAGGGTATAGGACCAGCTATTTGGACATAGGCCCATTCTTGATGGTCAAGCTTCTCGCTTGACAGCTGATGTAAGCATCCATAGTAGCTAGCCAAGGCCTTCCCAAAATGAGGGGATATCCAGTGAGTTTTTCCTTTGGCTGAAGGACCAAGAAGTCTGCAGGGTACTCCCAAGAGTCAACAGAGACTAGGACATCTTCCACAATCCCTTCGGGAGTCATGGTGGAGCAGTCTGTCAACTGCAGTACTGTCGAAGTCTTCCTTCAGGAACTTTGAAGGTTGAGTTTAAGCATGGTGTCCCTGGTCATCACATTAATGGCAACCCCTAGGTCAATCAAGGTGTGGGGGATGATGGTGCCATTGATGTGAACATCAACTACAGGACTCCCAGGGTCCAAATACTTTGAACAGATTACTTGCCCCAACATAAGATCGAACAGTTGTCCTATGACATTGATAGTTGAGGCATCTCTCTTTCGCCTGCCTAGGTTCCTGAAACACTTCTCCTTAATCAATTTGTTGTATATCGGTACATATTTTATGGCCTAGAGAAGTGGTATTTTCACACACAACTACTTGAGTTCTCCCAGAAGCTCAGTCTCCTCTAGGTTGGGTTGCATGGTTACTGTTAGTCGCTCAAGAAAGGGTGGAATGGCTTTGGGTTCACTTTCCTGTTTCTCTTCCTCCTCCTCTAGGGGAGGAGGTTGGCGCTCTGGAAGGACCTTCCCAGATCGTAGGTTGATCTCCCGAATCTCCACAGCATAGGTAGGGCATGTTGTCTCCCCAGTATATACCTGTTGGGCCTATCTGTTGTTGGGGTTTGGGTTCGGTTGAGGAGGCATCTGGGGTTGTCTTATAGGAGCATGAGGTAATGGTTGTGGTTGAGCCGATGGTGTAGGCAAAATGGCAGGAGGAGGGTTGTATTGAGGCCTCCACCTCGGTTGAGGTGCATTCCACTGAGGTTGTGACTGGGCCTGTGAGTGAAACGAATGAGAAGTAGGTTGAGTATGGTATCGAGATGGATAAGACCACGGAGAAGGTGCGGACTAGGAAGTTTGAGCAGGGGGGCCCCAAGAAGGTATATGAGCAGATTGGTTGGGGTTATAATAAGCTTGGGATGTCCCTTGCATCCCCTGTTGGTAAGGTCTGGGCCCATGTGGCCTCCTTTGGTTGAGGAAGTAAAGAGGTTCAGTAGCTGCCTCAGTCCCTAGGTACATGGCTTTAAATCCAGGCAAGGTAGGGCATTGGTTGGTGGGGTGGTCTTCCTCACAAATGAAACATACCTCTACTGAGTGCAATTGACACTCATTCTTAGGGTGCTTCTTCGTGCGTCTGGACAAAAAATGGCCAAAGCCCTCTCAGCTTCCTCTTTCTTTTGCTGAATTCCGAAGGTATCAAGTTGCATGGCAATAGTCTGTCTCATCTCACTTTTGAGGCCTTCCATCTGATTAGCAAAATCATGCTTGGAGAAGGTTGTACTAGCTGAAAGTGGTTTCCCCCTACCTCTCTTTCGGGCCACCCTAGAATGGTTTCTAAACACGGTCTTTATGTCCTCATAAGGTAGTTGGTAGATGTCCCCTCCAGCCAGCATGTGAAGGGTGTCTAGAAGGTCTTCAGGGACTCCTCGGAGTAGAGCCAGCTTCAGAGATTCCGAGTCAAGTGTGCACCTGGCCCATTTATAACTATGTTGGAACCTTTCCTCGTAATCTTCTAAAGACTCATCGCTTCCCATGGTCATCCGAAAGCTTTCTCCCTTGCTTTCCTTGGACCTACAGTAGTCCCGGTATTTGGTGTTGAAAGCTTGCTGCAACTAAACCCAAGTGGTGATACTGTTTCCAGGTAACCCCATGAACCAGCATATTTTTGTATCCTTGAGGGTAGAGGGAAAGAGTTTCAACTTTTGCTCATCCTCATCATAGTCGTAAGTTCGACAAAGGACAGAAAACTCAAACAGGAAGGTATCAGGGTCTTCAGTAGTCAAGCCATGGAAGTGAGGTAAAGCTGAGGGAGTTATGTTTTTCATTTTCATGTCTCCATTGGTCTCTCGGATGGGAAAGGCACCTTCTATTCTCTCATCTTCTCTTCTACCATTTCGGTTTTCAGCCATGGCTTCAGACGGAACGTTCTCTAACTCTTCTTTTATTATAGGATCTTCGTATATCTCAAGAGGTTCGCCTATAGGTTCTTCTGGCTCACTGTTACCAAAGAAGAGAGAAGGTTGACTCAATGATGTGGTGGGGGTGTTGGGTAAGAATTTTCTAGTTTTATCTCTGTTCCTATGAGGCATGAAATGGAAATTGTTAGGTTCATATACCAATAGGTTTCATCTTTCATGATTGACAGTGGAAGGGCTAAATATGTTCATCATTGCAGGCTGCAAAGGTTCCATATTTTGTGTACATACTATGAAAAATAAAAAATAAAAAGATGGTATGCCTTAAAAGAATAATCAAAAGGCAAGAAAAACAAATGGTCAAAAGAAAAGTGAAATGAACCCCAAACTAAAGACCAAGAAAGTGGCCAATCAAAATGCCACTACTATCTTTGGGCAGTATCATACTCTACAAATACTGCTGCTAATAATACTGAATGGATGGCCCAATAGCCTAATCTGGGCCATGCCATGTTTAAATTGCTTGTTGCAGAATAGAGAATGTTTCCTGTCCAAACAGCTCAAGCTTGGCAGATGACTAGCTAGGTCGAGAAATGAAGGAGCCCAACTGCTTAATCTGGGTCCTTGGAAGAAATAAGGGTACATTTAGATAGGAGGGCAGTTAAAAGAAAAGGAGAACAATTAGGGTCTGCTAATTCAAGTGCACCCACTTCAAGTGAAGAAAAAATGTTAGGATTACTAGGTTGGGTAAGTAGTGCAAGGTTGCAGAAATGAAGGGCCAGCATCAATTGGCTTATCAAGTACAAAGGCTCATTCCATTCAAGGTATTGGCATCAAAGCAGAGGTTTGAGGACAAAACACTAGAAGCATGTCTAATTTCCCCTATTTTCCCCAAACATCATTTACTAACATCCCCAAGGACCTTGAGATCTACTCAAGTGTCCTGTTCTACTTCAGTTCATGACAGAGTACCAAGTCAAACTATGAAGTTCAATCAAGGAAAAGAAGCCACATCTTTTGTGTAAAAATCTTTACTCTCATTTCATTTACCTTCCATTCCTAAGTTTTACTTCTTAAAAACATAATCTTTGCCCCTACACTCACCTCACAATGTCATATTAACAACTGATATATTATTTAGCTCCCTAGGTCCCCCCTTCCCTAATTCTATAAAGATCTATGAAAAATTCCCAAAAAATCTGTATAAAATACCCTCCCCCTAGCACTATAGCTATAGAGCCCTCTCCTGGGGAATATTAACCCATCAGGGGTTAATATTAACCCTCTTTGACCCTAAACTATGGTTTTCAAATAAAAAACTTTGGCTAAAAACCAAAAATCTGTAGTCCCCGCCCTCATTAACCCTTCCTACCCCTTTTTCCGCCCTAAATACATTTATCATAATGTTTTTTAAAATAAAAACATTTATAAATGGGCGCGAATAAACCTAAAAACCCAAATCCTAAGGTTAACGACCCCCCCGCGCACGATTTATTTAAAACCAATAAAATAATCGGCGGGCCCCCCTCTATTAATGCGCCATCACATCACGATCCCCGCCAGCCGTCTGATCGAGGGTGATCTAATCCAACGATGGGCGGTCATTTCCCCACACAACGTGCCCGACCTTTTGCGTCCGGGGGATTGGCGGTATTACTGCGTACCCCCGCCACGCATCGGCCTCCCGCACTGTTCGGAGCCCCCCACTTAAACCACTTACCACCTATGGGGCCTCCGGGGAAACCACTTACCGCCCATCCCCCTTCGCTGACGTCACGCCCCCGTCAGCGTGATGTCACCTCACCTTTTCCGCCACTGCGCCTCCACGTCACCTCCACGCCGTCTGTCCACCCGTTTGCCCTACCACTGTGTCACTGCCACCTGGCCATCCACATCAACTGCCATGTCACCCTGCCGTACCAGGACCCATGATGACATCAGCATGACATCATCACCAAAAAGGCTCCAAAGGGCCAAAAGTGCATAAAAAGATGGGAAATGACCGTTGTTGGTCATTTTCGTTCATCGTTTCCGGAGTACTCTGCATGCAAAAAACGTCGTTCACTACCGAAGTCAAGAGTTCACCCAACAAAGTTGATGCCGCCCCCATTGTCGACCCAAATACCTGCAATTGATCCAGCTCGATGCCTCCTGCACCAAGAAGACTAGGTATTTGCCGCAGGCGACCTATTTTACCTGCGTTTCTCCTATTTTTCTCCTAAATTCCTGTAAAGAAACTTTCCAAAAGCTCCTCACAGATAAATTGTCCACTGAAACTACTCAAAAACCTGGTAAAATCCCTGCACCATAAGGCTCTGCAGCAAACCCGTGCCCTTCTATGAAATTCACCATTAAAAAGCTAATCGGAGAAGCCAAGCTACCGGCTAGAAGCCCGCACAACTGCTCCCTCATTCCTGATATCAGAAATTCCCTTGAAAAACCAGCTAATTAGCTCGAACACACTCTGGTTGTTCCAACAGAGTGCCCCACAGTCTATCAAAACCTGTAAGAGTTTCCTTATACTCTCAAGCTGCTCACTGCCAAACACAATTTAGCAGGCATTCCTCAGCCTTTGCACCAATCCTAAACTCAAGTAAACATCCAGTTGAAATCAAACATGGCCACCCCATCTGCACTGGATGTAGCTCCTGTTAATCCACCCAATAAAGAACTTGAAGCTATGCCACTGGTAGACATTGATTTCCTCATTGCAGATTTTGTGGCAGAGAGGAACCACTTACAGACCTTCTGCCAGCTGAGGAACAGTCACTTGGATAAAAGTGACATGTATGGCATCTGGGAGTCCATTCTGCCCACCTACTTCCTGCCATCTATAAATGTCTTCCCTGAAGACATTCACCTTTGTGCAGAAAACTATGACCAGAAGCTCAGAGCTGTAAAGTCTCCATCTGGGACCATCCTCTTCTACATAACACCAGACTCCATAAATCAGATGCTCAATTACAAACAAACCCAGCTGCTATACCCTTTTTCCATTAAGTACTTGCTCGATGAGGGCTCCAAGCTATCTAGCATAGACATTGCTGCAGTGGCCAAAAATTTCATGAAGGCAGACTGCCAACCTTCTGGGCGACCTCCTTTTTCATATACAAATTTCAGTGAGGTAGGAAAGCGGCTGGTGGACATGAAAAACTCTGTGCTGGGATTCACCACAAATGAGCATGTTGATGAAACTGTGCTGGTCATGCTATCTGCATATAGCCTTGAGAAGCCCCCTACTGTAAAATACAATTATGCTAAGTATATTTCCAACAAGATGCATGACCAACTATCAAAGCTGAAAAGGGAGGCAATATTTAAATATTCATCATACATCTATCACTTGTTCATGTATTATCAGACAGATTGCTTCGAGTGCCCAATCAAGAAGCTAGACTCACAGGGTGAGAGGATGTCTATCATCTTCTGGTCTTCAGTCTTCCACCAAGTCCAGAATTCTCCCTATTCCTACTGTGAATTTATTGACCAATTTGTTTATCCAGTCACATGCCTCTTAAAGAGGACTCCTCCTGCCAGATTGTCTAAAGATATGCAGAAAATCTTACAGCTATCCAGGAATTAGAAAATAGGTGATTGGTATTTATACCAAAATCACATAGTTATCAGAATCTATGGTTGTGAGCTCTGTCCCTACAAGCTCCCAAGGTATGTGCTTATGAGGTTGTTTGCCCTGGAATACTATAGACAACTCATAAAATCTGATCTTACACACTTCCACAGTGCCAAGAAGAAAGCTAATCTCAAATTCAGAGACCACCTAGGCC